>CAIGRB010030335.1:25301-52220 GCA_903798255.1 Fraxinus quadrangulata | reverse complement strand
AAAAATAAAAAAAATAAAAAAGTAAAAAGTTACGGGCCGATGACGAGCCACGGGTGGCCCCAAATTGAGCCGACGCCCCAAAATTGGGCTCGACCCGAGCCTCGACTCAATGGAATAGAGCCCCGGCTCGGGCTTTTTCTGGGCCGAGCCTGAGCCGACGAGTTTTTTTGCTTAGTTTAATTATAGTCAAATTTTCACACTCAATCTTAAAATTGTATAGATTTACATACTTGTTGGAATCATTCAAAAAAACATACACAATTCTCGAATGAAGTAAAGTTTAAGTGGTTCATAGTATTTAATTTGCCTAGTTATCACTATTATTTTTAAATACTACCACTAGTGTTGATAATTAAATAAGGGTAAATTAGGAAAATTATTTGCAAAAAATGTTTTTTCAATAACATTAAATGAAATTTCTTAATCTATGTGAAAAATAAAATCAATCTATATAAATAGAATGAAGGGAATATATTATACATCTAATAAAAAAGTTGGTAAAATTGAAAATAACATATATGCATATAAATAATTAATAACCGATCATTTTAAATAATGCAATGAAGATGGTCAATAAAGAAAGGTTTAATAATTAAATAATTAATAATCAATACATATTTTAAATATAATGTAATTAAGATGGTTAATAAAGAAGGGTTTAATAATTTTTAATTTTATAATTTTGATTAATTTACTAAGTCTCTATTTGGCGTAAGTTAAAGCGAATTATAATTTTAAATCAAAGTCAACAATTATTTTTTAACATATATTTTATGAGTTTCATAATTTTTCAATTATACATTTTATCACTTTTTTTTTTCAAAATACACTAAAAATTTAATTTTAATCTACACCAAAACAAGGGCTTAGATTGCAATCTAATTCTAATAAATTTGAAATAAAATATATTCTTGGTTTTTCTTTTTATTTTGAATCTAGACATTATTTTTTGTATATAATTTCCAAGAAGACAAAAATGTTGTCATTGTGCTATTTTTAAAATTGCTCGTGTTGGTACTTTTTAAATTTTCTTTATGTAGATAGTAATATTTACATTACACTAGATTTAGAAAACAAATGTTTTCTTATCAGAATATTAAAAATGTAATCAACCAATGTAGGAAGGCGGACAATTTCCTTCTTGTGATGGGATGGTGAGAGTCGAGTTAGACTACATGAAGTTGATCAATACTTATGAGCAACGTGATTGTTGTCCCAATTGTAGGCTCTTCAACTAGTCTATTGAGTCCATCGAGAAAGTTCTCGTAACTATATTAGTGAAAAAGTGAGTACGAGCGTAATTTGAATTGTGAGGACTAGTAGTACTTTGCAGAGTTGTGAGCGTAATACTTATGACGGTTACAATGACAGATCATCTGAGATTTGCTGATTGTTAGAGGTATAGATCTTACCACGTACATTTTGTTAATGATCTTATCCATTTATTAAAAGTACGATAGAATTCTATGTTCAAGTATCGATAGTCAAATTAAAGAATCATCTGATTCATGACTTTTACTTGGTTAGAGTTCCAAGTCCTATCAATTTGGAGTGCTGCAATAGTCGAGATTAGGCCTTTCGACATTGGTGACTGCTAAGAGTGACATTTTACTATCCTTAAATAGATGGAAAATGACCTTATCGTGCCTTTTAAGTTTTGGTACAATAATTTCTGCTCACTACAATAATACAACGTCGAGTAAATCACACTACACTTCAAACCTTCACAATGAATTTTAAAATTCTCTAAAATAAATAGAGCAATTTGACTGTACTTATAAGATTTTATTTTCTAAATTAAACATTCGCTTGTCTTTCTTTAAAATAAAATTATTTAATTTTTATATTTATTTTTAACCACACATTCACATAATAAATTATTTTGAACGTAAATCATTTTTTAATACTTTTTAGCCCATATTTGATAACCATTATTTCAAAACTTTTTGTTACATACTCATTTTCAATCACACATTAATACAATATTTTAAATGCAAACCAAAAGTTTCCCATACTTTATAACCACACATTTTTTTTAAAAAAATCACTATTCAAATCTCAATTTTATCAAAATAATTGTTGTCAAACAGGAAATTAATTACACATTCTCCGAAAAATCACTATTTAAAATAAATAATGACAATAGACAAGGATTTAGTCTTACCTTCTTAAAAGTAAATTTTATTGAAGAAAATTGATGTTGAGCGCCTTAACCATTACGTTGTATGGCCACACGTCCATAACATTCAAAATCGAGGTTCGAATCCTCAATCCATTAAGTCATTGCTTGGTATTGATTAAAATCAAAATTTAAATCTAACTAAAAGTTAAAACAATTAAATTCAACAATATATTTTATTGCATCCACTATTTTTCAAACACATATTTAATCTTTATTTTTTCAAAATTAACTAAAATATTAATTTTAATTCGGACCAAACAGAGCTAAATATCTGAATTTGGATATGATAAAAATTGTCAACGTAGACATTACCGCGGTAGTGCTGTCATGTTAAACGCCTAAATAGCTTCTTTTTTTTTTTTTTGTCTTTCTGTTGATGCCTATATCACTTTCAAATAATCGAAAGGAAAAGTAAGAATTGGAAAAATGGAGAGTGGAAAATTCAGTATTAGTGCAGAAGATCTATCGACGATCGGAGGAATAGCAACAGTTTCACTGCTACACTCATTCATACCGACGCATTGGTTGCCTTTTTCAATCGTTGGCCGGGCGCAAAAATGGTCGCTTTCTCGCACTCTCCTTGTCAGTAAGTGACGATACATACGTGTATAGTTTATAAGTAAGTTACTGTATATGTATACATTCCGTTGAACTGTTAATTGAAACTTTAAGAGATTGAGAAATGTGATTTTTCTTTATTGGAATGGAAGATTGTTGTATTATCTTAAGAATTCCCGTGTGATTGGTGAGATCTAGAACTTTTTGCCGCCAGGTTTTATGGGGAAAAAGAAAGGGTTTTCCACGGTGTTGATTGATCTGAAGAATTTTGTAGTGGTTGTTAGATGTAGTACAATTTATTGATTTGTTGGAGTCACTATATGCGTGAGCACTGTCGTGTATATGAACGGTATTTAATGGCATTACGGTTTTCTGATTAATTCTGATAAGCAAGCGAAACTAAATGAGTTGCAAAGTGTAGGAGAATATCGAGTTCAGCTAGGTAGGATGAATTGGGGAAGTTATTGTGGCAATTTTGAGAATTGAATATGGTTATATACTGTTTTTGGTTATTTCCTATATTTTGTTGTAGTTGGATTAGCGCGAGCTTCAATGGGAGGAACGCTAATGACAAAACTTTTCAAAATGGGGGGTCGTGTACTAGCTTAAAGTAAATAATTTACTGTGTTTTTTCTCCTTGACACTGATGACTATGTCGAGTGCTCCACAACCAAATCCTGAGTAGCATGTGGTAAGTATTGCGGTAGTCTTATTAGCTTGAGGCATGGAGTCACTGGATGTGATGCTTAAAGAGGCTCGTATTCTGCACTTGTGGTATCAAGTAAGCTTGTTTTCCCTATGTATCTGGGATGGGTCTTGAGTATAGATTAAGGTAATACACGAAGGTAGAAGATAACGAATTTGGGTTTTATGTTGAGGAGATCAATTTTAAAAAATATTATAGTTACATTGGAAATTGATGGAAAACATAGAGAGAACAAGCCAGATTTGCATATGTTTTTTCTTCACTTGGCAAAACCGTATGATAGGATGGTCGATGAAGTGATAAGTTGGATTATGGCAAAGTAAGGAATTTCTACTAAAGATATGCACAAAGAAGCATCATGAATTCGAGATCAAGTGGAGTTGATAGTAAAGAATTTTCTATTACTATATGCTTGCATAAAAGTTCTGCCAAGTCTCCTCCTTTTTTTTTTTTTTTTATATATATGTATATATTTATAGATGAGCTTACTAGGTATCCAAAATGAGGCGCTCTGTTGTATGTTTTGAGACATATTTGTAGATGGCACAAGGAAGGGGATAAATATTAGTTAGGACTTTGGAGGAGGACTTTGAAAACATTAGTTTACGATTACATGGAACTAAATGCGTGTTTGGAAGAACTCTAACAAAGCTCAAAAGCACTTCATGGAGGGCGAAAGCTGTTTTGGTTAAAATAATGGGTGTTTGGTTAAAGTCCAAAAATGCTTGCTGACTAATAAAAAAACTTTTCAAAACTCTTTTAGAGAAGCTTAAAATTTGAGATTCTTAAAAAACTCTACATCCAGCTTATACGGGAAGTCAAATCTATATTTAAAACTTTACAACTAACGAAATTATCCTTATTACTTTACTAAAATACTAAATAGATCCAAATTATCTTATGCATAATGAAATATTAAATGAATTTTAAGGATTCTTTATGAAAGGGTTATAATATGTTTTTATCGTAAATATTATTTATGAATAAATTATTTAATTTTAGTCAAACAAATATGTAGTATTTGTACAAGTAATAAAACAAAACCACTTTTGTAGTTATACTACCAAATAATCAATATAATACTCGCAACACTTTCTGCATTAACAACCGAACAATCAACAACTATTTATTAATAGCTCATTTTGAAACAACCTCTGCTAGCAAAAACTCTAATGATAAAGCTCTGGTCACAACAACCATACCAAAATGAACCTTAAGACAGATGCATAGAGTGCACATTGATTATGGTAGGAATAAAGATGAGATTGGTGTCAAATATACTATCATATTGTCCAAAGTATGTAGTTTCAATTTTCTATATATAAAAATAAAATAAAATAAAATAAGGACTTTAGATTGATGCATAAGATTAGAATGCTCTGGGCAAATGCAGAAGAACTTGATATGATTTTGGAGGGTCAGGAAGTGAATTTATATAGATACCCTATTCCAAGCTTTAAATGTTCTATTGGATAGCTAAAGGAAGGGGGACTTTAAACCGATATATAACCCAAAGGCATAAAGTGGAATAGAATAAAGTTTAGGGGCCAGCCGGATCATGTAGGTAGTTTATTGCAACGAACGTGTAGTTGATCAAACGATTCCGATAAAAAATTACCAATTTCCCCTGCTTCCACGAGCATTGTGACGTACAATTTTTGGGTAATTTCTTTTTGTTTGATTTTTGGCAAGGTTATCTAATGTACATCCAACTTTTCTACTTTATCATAGACTTGTTCATAGAGACTACAGTTTGAGTGGCTGGACCGGATTACAAATGCCCGTCATTAGCTCTTTTTTTAACATGTTGGTTGATACTATTGTAGGTATTGAAACAGTTAGGCTTGATTAACTAGCGATTGCATAAGTATCCTTTTCATACTTACATGAACCATTCGAATGAATTGTTATAAATGTACCTGATCCCTATGTACTCCTTATTGTTAGAATTTGCTAAACCTAAAAATATGCTATATCTACGGGGTTGCATGGGTTAAGTTGGTTTGGCTTTCAAACCTACCCTAAACCGAACCAAACAATTTGGTTTAATTAACTTTTAGCTTAAACCAAACCTAGAATTAGTGGTAAAACCAAACCAACCCGAACTGATCAATCTTGTACCATTTAAATCAATTAGAAATGAAGATTTTAAAGGTTTTCTCTGTAGTTGTTAAAAAATAAACTATTTGGACCTTAAAAAATAGTTGAGGCCTCTAAACCAAAAAAAAAAAAAAAAAAACTAATTACATATGTAACAAAATAATGAGACGCGTGGGGGTCAATTTGCAAAGTTATATTTAGTTTATAGTTATAATTAATTTTTTATTATTTTCTCAATTTGGGATTTTTCGTTTTGGGCTTCTTCAATAAATTCGCAAACCGACCCAAACCGAATAAGTTTAGTCGGGACGGTCAATCTTGCGGGTTAAATGTTCGTCCCTAGTTGGAATTTTTCAATAGTCATGCCATATGTAAAGATTAGGGTTGGACAAAACTCTCAAATCGAATTGAACCGAACTGAATGATTCTTCTTAAGTTAAACACCTGGACAAGTATCTAAATCAAGAACTGATGGGTTCGGTTCGGTTTCCGGTTCTAGACGAAGAATCAAATAAGAATCGAATTTCTCTAATTCTTAAAAATTTTATTTTAAATATGTCAAATTATTTTATTTTTTCTAAATAAATTTGCTAACTAATTAATTTAGTCTAAACCCAAAATATGATTTTAGTATTTCTAATTTCCTGCCTAGCTTAACTTAATCAAATTGACTCAAGTTTTACCCAAATATCTTATTTTACAGTAGTGTTTGTTTCTGCTGTTTTATTATTACGAGCTCGCTATCTTCCTCTTCATGTGATTTTAACCGTCAATCTATAAAGAACTCAACAAAGAGATATGTAAAATATATCACGAGATTGAACTACATTATTTTGTAAGAATTAAGATTGAACATATTATAGTCAAATTAATGTAACGTTGTTGTAAATATAAAAAAATTAATTATTATACGGAATCGAATTGAACCCGAACGATTTCATAATTAAATTTGGATTCAACAGTTCCACTTACTAAATATTCGAAAATTCGAGTAATCGAATCGGACCGGACCATGTACAGCCCTAGTAATAATAAGTCCCCTGACCGTGGCCATATGATTTGGTCATCAAGCTTTGACATGCTCCATGTAGATTATGTCTATATTGTATGCATACAAACTTCCGACTAAGGATTTGTGTCGCATCCCCAACGTACCAAAATTTGTTCAATTGGTAATAACATTCAACTCAAGTGCTACTTAAGGGAAATATTAGGTTCAAACCATTGGGGACGCGAAAGAAATGTACAGTGGACAGTACATAAGGCGAGATACAGATTAGCGAGGGCCATGTTGGGGCTTGACGGCTGAATCTGGTGGCCATGGTTGGGGGATATATAGTTGCACCATATAAGTACGAGTTACTGGGGGTTAATGTGCGAGGGAGCATTGTGTGAATGCCAATCCACGTGGAGGTGATGTTGTTGTTATTCTTGCAATGAGAGAGATGTACGTTGATACGAAGTTCACTTCCCGATACGAGGGTGTAAACGAATTCGAATGGGAGAGAATGTTATGCAATGAGAATGTTTCTCTCCCCATTCGGCACGGCAAGGTCGCCAACAACTAGGCACGTGACCTATTTTATCGAAGAGTACACTAATAATATGATCATATGTAGGTATTTCCGAACACCCTACTCATAATTTGTGTGTGCGCGCATGCTAATTGTTCAAGCTTGTCGACCTAAGAATGAGAGGAAGGCCGCCTTGAGGCCTGGAACCTCGGTGGCCAGACCTGCTGCCCGTGAAATGTAGTGTCGTCTTAAGCTTTACCCTTTTTCCTTGAAGCAGCCATCAAATTTGTTAATTCCTGAATTTAGTATGAGTCATATATTGCCGCCTCCAATATAAGTTATATGACTTTGTTAATCACATATATAGTTTTGATCATTTCTAATTGATTATATGCATGCAGCTGCATTTGGAGCATTGTTGCACGTGTTATCCACTTCACTGCTTGGCATAACAGCAGTTACCATATCAAACACAATTGCAGGGGAGGAAACCGTGCATAAACTTGCATCTTTGTTGCTTATAGTTCTTGGGGGCAGTTACATAATTTTGTTTCTGTCTGGAAAGGGTGGCCATAGCCATTCTCACAACCAACCCATGGAAAAAATGGCCGTTGCTGGTCTTGTTCTTGTTCCTGCATTGTCTCCTTGTGCAACTACTCTTCCCGTATTTCTTGCTGTCGGAAACTCATCTTCTATGATGGTGCTTGCAATCATAGTTCTGTTATTCAGGTACTGTTTCTATGTTTAGTATCTAATGTTTGCTTTATTATCTTTCACCCTATTATTTCCTGTATTTTTATTTTTCAANAACTTATTGAGATCATTGATTTAAAAAAATTATTTAGATTTTGCTATGATAATATGATAAACATTTGGGATCTGCAGCAATTTTGTGCTCTTTTGACTGAAAATAGTTACTGCTCAGTTTTGAAAAATCAAAATGTGTATGCACGTTTGGCTAGGCTTAAAAGATTTACTTACGAGTTTATTTTTAAGTAAATAAGTTTTAAAATATATAATTTTGTTGTTGGTCGAGTAAGCCCTGATTTACCATCAAATAAGGATTTTTTTTTTTTTTAGTTTTAAAATAAAATTTTGTTGCTGGTCTACTCATCCCTACTTTACTTTTCAAGCAAGGATTTTTTTAGTCGCAAGTTTAAAAAGTAACACGTGCTTTTACGCTTAGCTTAACATGCTCATATCATGTAACCATTTTGATTTTGCTAGTAATGTGTAGGTCGTAAAAACTCTGAAATCTACCCAAATTGTTTGTCCCTATCTAGTTTTAAATCCACAAGCCAAATCTTTCAGTTTCGAACCTTAGGATTTTAAGAAGTTTCTGAATACTGGGATGATTCTCGATGTTTTGTTGCTAACGTGTTCTGGATCAAAGCATGGTTTTGTACTTTTTAAGCTTGAATGCCACAACGAGTTGCCTGCATTTTGTGGTTCATCAACTCCTGATAGCTCTACATTTTAAACTGCTATTAACTTCTGTACATGGACAGAACATGAAATAAGATTGTGATTTTGGATCTGCAGCACGATAGCTGTAATGACATCGCTGGTAGCCCTCTCGTTCTATGGTGCAAGCCAGATCAAGTTACACTGGGTCGAACGCTATGACAAGCTTCTTGTAGGTTCGGTTCTATGTTTAGTTGGAATCTTGACTCTCATTTTCCATGACCATGACCATGACCATTACCATGACGGAGATGCGAGTTTGACTGGAGACCATTTACATAGGAAACTTGTCGTTCTATAAGAATGACTGGATCCTGATACGTAAGCGTTGCAATTAACTATACATTTTAAGACCAATGAGGCAATGTAAATCATCTGTCTTTGATTACATTAATTTACTGTAAGATGCTCTCGTGTAGTATCTGATTTTTGTTTACTGTTGGTGTTGTGTTAACGAAGTATGGATAATATACTTGTGATCGTTTTTATGTTAAATCTCTTGGATTTCTTTTCTGTTATGTCAATTCTAACTTACTGAAATGATAAAAATATATAATAAAATCGGAGAAAAAGCGAAAAAAAGAAGGAAAGGAAAAATATGAGAAAAGCTAATTTCATGCCATTCTGCTAATAGATTCATGAATGTATTTGAGAGATATATGCTTTGATTTTTGAAGTATATTGTATTATTTGCAAGCCTTAACCTCTGATAAATGTTGGAAGAAAATTAAAGGGGACAATTTTTCTATTAATGAGACGATGTTGTTTAACCGTGCTAGTAAAATAAAAAGTGACAAATCGAATGGAATAATGAGAAAAGATTCATATGTTAATAATAAAATTGTTGAGGTTAAAGCTTAGATTATCTCCAATGCGACTATAATCTATCTGACATTTAAATAATCTAATTTTTTGTCGATGTGGTATATATGTCTTATAAATAGATGGTCTGCCTAGATATTTTCTATTTTTGATTGTCACGTTACCTTGACGGAGTTGTTGTTAGCTTGCATTGAAAATTTCTTATATTTTAGCTTATGTGACAAATTTTTTTAGCAATCCACAATTGTTTTGAAGATGCTCTTAATTTGTTGTCTATGACCCACTCTTCATAAAATTAATTTGTAAGCCAATAGTTATACCTTAATATATTCTTGCCTATGACTATATTTCCTTTACACTAGTCGCGAATCAAATTAAACATGGTCAAAGAAAAGTACGAACAATATTTTTACGTTTAAGTTTATGTTAAATTGTTACATATAATTGTGGAGTTAAGACGTTATGCAACTCAAATTAGTTAATACTGTAATTTGAATTCAAAGTTCTACTACAAACATATATTTCTTCGTTTAACTATCAAAAATGTCTTGAAAGTAAAATGGTAAACACGTAACAGTCAAAATTCTCATGCTAAAAAGCGTGAAACTTTCTTCAATATTTTAAATTTACGTTAAACCCGAATTTCGTTTCTATCACTTTGTTCGATTCATGAGATCATCTCTTCAACAACGAGGACACTACCAAATTACCGATCACTTGATAAAAGATATATAGCCAGATCATTAGGATTATATTATTTAGATTATAAGTTGGCTGAGCAGTCAGACACTGCGCATATCACTTTAATTATAATTAGACACTTTGCATATCACTATTAATTATAATTAGACACACTGCATATCACTAAGGATTGTCTGCTCATTTTCAGACAGCACTTGTCCGAAGGGCATGTCCCTTCCAAATTTTTAGTTTTTCAAATAATGAATTATAAATTAATTGATGGAATTTTGTACTTTATGAAAACGGGTAAGGTGCATGCATGTATAGGTGCTTACAAGAAACTCCATGTTCTTTTGTCTCAAAATGTTGATTCATATGTAGGTACGTGCCCCCTTGGACTTGTGGCCAAAACAAGCCCCCTCACCCACGCACCTTGAGTGACGGAGTACGTACACTAAGACGAGAAATACTGTAGATGTGTAAAAATAGATCAAGTTGAGTTAGACATAACTCTCAAAAGCTCGACCCATGGCACAATATTGGATCATGCCCTTGAGTTGAATCGTTCTTTGACTTACCTAACATTCAGTAAACATATAATCACGTATCTTATTGAAAATGATGGTTCATTAAAATATTTGAATAAATTAAGGGTTCATTTAATACGATTTTTGAAAAGTCAAAGAAGTTATTTCTTATACCAAGAATTTGCTTTTGGATCTATTGATAATTTTTGAAAGTATTTTATTTTATTAAAAGAGTTTTAAAGGAACTTGACTTAATGTAGTTTTTTTAGTAATATTTTTTTACAAAAGGAAAAAGCGAAAGAAGGTCACCCTGCTAAATGTGTCATAAATTAATCTTAGAGTTAAGTGAAATTTCTACCTAAACAAAGTATGATTCTAATTGTTTTTTTATATTTCTTCATTTCACTATAATTTTTAATTTTTTTGATTAAAGGTCTCCTTGCAAAATTTCTTTGAAGTCTGAGAGATTTATTAGAAAATATAAGAAAAAAATATTCATTAAAATTATTTTTATCCATACATTTCAAGAGATCCATAAATACTATTCACTTATTCACTACTAATTTTCAATTTATTTATAGTTTAAAATGTTTATATACAATTTTATGTACTTCAAAATTTATTGCTTCTAAGTCAAATAATTTCCTATTATATTTCATTTTCAACTAATTTTTGCTCGTTTGGAGGACGATCGTAAAATATTAAAATTATTATCCTTGAGGGTCAGTTCGAATTAAGGGCAAAAAAAAAAAAAAAATAAAAAAAAAAAAACAAAAAACATAAGGATAGAGACGATTCTATTAAGTACGTTAAGTATCTTTAATCACATACAATACTAAAGATTGAACCCCAATCACGAGGATTCTCACTGCCCGCTCTTAGAGCATTGTGGAGGAGGTAAATTGCGGAATATGTTTCATCAGATCGAGGTACAAGAACTGTCATATTGGTAATCTCATACAATACTAATTAGTATGTTAGAGATGAAACATTAGCGTAAGATTAGTTCCTCTTGTTTGAGCCATGTATTTATTCTATGGTTCTAGGTTCGATCTTATGTATATTCACTCGAAATATTGTCGTATCAATCCTAAACCTAAGCCTAAAATTCTATGGCTACTCCTACCCTCCTTTATTTTAGCGAATTATTTCTAGATTTCAACGGTCCAAGTCCATAACACCTCTTTTAACACTTAGCTTTATGTACACATCCTAAACCTAACAAAAGCAATTGGAGACAATGAGAAAAGCTCCTCCACAAAATCCATTCCAAAATTTAAAGCTCACTTTATAGGCTCTTTTTAACCCCTTTTTCTTAATCTTTTCTTGGAAAGAAAAAAGACCAGAGAAGAAAATGACATTACTATATGAATCAATTAATGCGTGTGAATAATTGGTGGAAAAGCCTAAAATAGATAAATAAAATAATAATGAACCAATGAGCAACACTTGCTTATTGACAAAACATGTGCTGGGTTCATGTTCATGAGCACGCCATTATTTTTTTCTTTGTCCTCCTGAATCTGATATTTTTTTATTGTTCTTTGTCGAAGGGGCGGCTGACTGTAGTTTGCAAACTTTATCTGAACCAATGGACGAGGAAAAGTTGTCCCAATGAGCTCTTGACATCTTACTGTTCTTTGTTTGTAGGCAATCCGACTCTACTCATTGAAGTTTTTGGTTTATGGGTTTATAATTATTTAGATACTGTTTTTTTACGAGTCGAATTTAATGGTAGACTTCGTTTAATGTAGAGCATGTTCGGAATGGCTTAAAACGAGTACCTTCGTAGAGTGATACTTGATTTGGTTGGATTGGATTGAATTTCAACATTTACATAGGTTAGATTGAATTAGATTTTGATCAAACCGATCATGTTGGTTGAGTTTGAATTGAGGTAAAAATCGACTCAACTCATGCCCAACCCTAAATGTTATTATTAAAAAAATTACAATATATAATATGTAAAGTAGAATTTAGGATTAGCATATCGAACTTGTACAATCTGCAACTCAAATTTAACTTTTTAAGATCGATAAGTAAAACTTTTGTAAATATAAGTCATATTGAGAATCAACTTCTATTATTTTAAACTGTCTTGTCAAAGTTTAAAGATGGTAAACAAGGAAAAAAATTAATCATTTAATTGTATTTTACTTTTCTAACGTGATAAGCATTTTCCCCCACAAGTCAAAAGCATACCTAACTATCATAATGGAATTCGGTAATTAAGATCTATTTTATGTATTGAACCCCATTTTTTTGAGAAGAAAATTTTATAAATAAATGAATTTTTTTTTTTTTTTGGAACATATGAGGTTAAAGAGTAAGAAATTTTTTGAATTTACGCATAAAATTATATTATTGAAAGAATGCGTAGATAAAAATGAACGAGAATAATTGAATTTTAAAGAATTATGTTCAAATGGGGTCTAAATAAAATCTGGTCATGGTCCGGTCGTCCAACCAAGCCGCCGGTCCACTTTAACCAGTTTGTCAACAGCGTATGCCAGCCACCAAACATCAGTCACAAGACACGAATGAAATTGGAACCAACCAACCAATCACTATCATATTGTACTAATTACAAACGCAAAGACAAATCTACTTAGTCAACAAAATACAGCCACCACATTACATTAACTGCTCACCACAATAGACATATCAAACCTTAATTTGTAGTAGTACAAAAGACAACCTACCTTATTAATGTAATGTCTACAAGTCTATCCATTTCTGCAGAGCATGTGTAAAATGTCTTCATAGAACCATATCCTCACTTGGCTTATTACGATCATGCCCAAATCGGTACGTCTAGTACACCGTATTGGACTTAGACTCGACAATACAATACAATGTACAAGATTTTAACTTTCTACTACTGGATAATTGTAAAAAACAATACCATAATGAAGAAGTCACAATTGTGTATGTGAATTCTTCGATTGACATATCGTCTTAATACCAAATTGTGGCATCCTGCTTTGGCACGTTATCCTTTGCACCACTAGGAAAACCTTCGATATAGTCAATGGACGGAATATTGAACGGAGAGCTAAACATCAGTTGGAAATTCTCATTAGGGGTGGAGTTGAAAGGAGAATTTCCGATCTTGCACTGGTTGAATCGATCTTCTGCTGTGCGGAATATAGGATGATTGGTGGGCATGTTCGTCTCTTCAAAAATATTACCCGATAAAGCCACTCCTTGACTGTTAAGGAAGCTACCCTGTTGACACTGAATGCTCGGCAACTGAAGAGACTGCATCTTTGTAACTGTAGAGTTCCCGGTATTTGAGTTCTTGTTCCCTTGAATATTATCATCGTAAAAGGACATGAGTTCATTAATCATTCTTTGCCCGTCTTCCGGAAGTCCTGTAAGATCGAGGGGAGGTGGAGTTGGATGTACGGGCAAGGCAGCTGACTTGGCCTGGACAAGTGATTGAGAAAAGTTGACTGGCTTGACTTCATTAATATTGAAGTTCCCAAACTCAGAAGAATGTCTGAAAGGGCAAGCAAGTTGATGATTGTCCCGGGAAATCCTGTCCGAGAAACCATGGCGGAGATCACTCTGAGGACATTGAAGGAACTCGCACGTATATACCTTATGATCCATCACGGTGTTCTGCTCATTTCCCGGCTTCCTCTTCCTCGAGAAGTCCAAGTTGTTAATGAATTCATCCTTCATTGGATGAGATTGCTGTTGAACTGGCAGTCTATCAGTGAATCTCTCCATCCCGCCATTCAACAAACCGAGGGGGTTGGGTTTTTGCTCATGTACGTTGAAAGGAGACTCGTCATCCACCCCTTCAACGTCGTACTCACAGTTATCATTCATGGTAAAAGTTCCACTCCCTCCGGGCAATAACAAAGGCGGACATTGATCAGGGTAGAGCTCTCGAGCCAAAGCTTCCTCCTGGTTAATGATGGCAAGCCAAGTCATGCTTTCCTTGGCAGTCATCTTGTCCTGCAAACACTTTGACTGCCTTACAAGTTTACGGATCTTGGCAATATCGGGAGACATGTGCTTGATCACGGCTGTTAAAACACCCACCTTCCAGGCCTTCTTCAAATCATGCGGCTTCTTGTACGGTGGAGGGACTTGATCCTTCTGCAAACCCAACTGATGCCACCATTCCTCCTTCCCCGTGGGCCACCATGGAGGCGGAACACCTTTCTCTAATGGAAACCGCCTCTGAGGGGGATCGCAGTGCTGCATGAGAGCGGACAAAAGTGAACCGAGGGTTGTATCCTGGAGCTCTTGCAATGTGTGAGGGGTCAGACCAACGGGATTTGACCCCTCATTCTTCCCTGGGATTGCATTATCTGTCTGGTATTTTGCTATGGCAGCCGGTCCATTACGATCAAAGCGTACCTTATCCTTCCACCACTCCCGGAGATTGTCCGATGCCCCACTTACCGGCTTGCCCTTCTCGGGAATAATTCCATAAACAAAGCCTTGAGCTTTGCAAACTTCCATCATCTTCAGCATGTATTTCAAGATCCCGTCTTGTGCCCTCGACATCTTTTTCCTCCTTGCTTGTTCTTGAGACTGCTGTTGCTTGGCAGCATCGACACCCTCCTTACCTTTATTCATTTCTTTCAGTCTTTTGAGTCGCATCTTATCTCTCCACACCCTCCTCTCAAGTTCATCCACATCCATCTCCTCATCACTATAATCATCCTCTACAACCGGCTCTTGCTCAACTGGTTGCGGGCCACACACATCGGCTTCCTTCAGAGGAGCAGACGAGAAGAAATCAAGATCACCAGAAAACCCCATATCATCAAACATCATCATCGTAACAGATAGTCCGTCGCCTTCTATCTTCGAGGAAACACAAGATTTAGCAAAAGATGAATTGGTAATCACTTAAGTAACATGCTGTTCCCACCTACAAACATCGATACAAGGGAAATGAGACAACGTCAACTAGGAATTATTTCCTTAAAATCTGAGTACCATGTGTAAAACAGCTAAAAAGTTTAAGCATATTCTTTATTAAAAAGCTGTCATGAGCAAATAAAATCAGATCTGAGCAGTTTATAATACAAGTCAAACAAAAGCAAGAGGAAATCTTAACTTGATTCCCAGAAAATTGGCAATAAAAGTTGACAAATTTCCTGGGAAAATTAGTGAAAATAAATGTAATTTTCACAGATCCATACTCGAGTTTTGTTTTGTACGAGATTAATAAACAAATTAATGAATCCATTTCTGTTAATGAACACTAGAAATAATAACCAAATATAATTTAAAGAAGCAAAAATAATTATATCTTGAAAAACGTTGCTTCCTTTTGAAGAAAAACATAAATAATTAGCAAAATTAATTAACAAGAAAAAAGAAAACTAAAACCACAACTCCCATAAATCCCCACCCACTTGCCGACCAAATTACAAATACAGACATATCATCTATAATCATCAAGAACTTTAATCCAAAAGGCACAAAAAAACCCAACTTCTATCAAGAAAAAAGAAGAAGCAGAAAACTAATTAAAATTAAAAGGAATTAAGGAAGTTTGGTTTGGTTTCACCTTACAGAATTCTTGAGAATCCCTGTTTCAACTCTCTCCTCCTTCTGCAGGGTTATTGACCCTTCAGAGTAAAGAAAAGATAGAAAGGGCGAGAGATTTATATGTATATGTACATATTTTATTCTATTAACGTAAAATATAATATGAACAGTATTAATTGGGTAGAGTATGGGAGATGAACAGTTTTGGCACTTGATAAAGCAAAGCCAAATGGAAAATAATTAACTACAGTCACATTTAAGTCAGTTTGAGTGAATGTGAAAAATGTCCAGGTTAATCCAATTCTTTCACGCATCACCTTGCATTATTATACTTAGAAAAAAATTTCAAGATTAATTTATTATTCTGTTATTTGGAATAAATTCTCCAGCAACTCTCACGACGATATGTGAAAAAATAATTCTTTTTTTGCACAAAAATAATTCTTTTTTTGCACAAAAATAATTATATTTAATTCAAAAATGTAGATCATAACTTTATTACAGACTTGTTTGTCTCTTGGAATCATTTAGCAATTCCATTACATTGTATATAGACCCTTTTTGGTTTACTTTTATTTACTTTATCTCTCTTTCCAAAGTGCAGTTTGCATTATTTTATGTAGATTAATAGTAATTAGTGAAAATGACATTGCTACAGTTTTGTAGCACGTGATTAATACGGACAAATTCAAATATGACTTTTCTTGAGAAATATATGATGACTAGCTAAGTCGATTTAGAATATTCTAAATTTATTTATCTCAGATTTGGATGGACTATTATTTAAGATTATGCTATGAACGCACTTAAAAAGAAAAAAATAGAAAATTATGATTGGTACGCGATATCAAATACGACTACACGGGATAACGTAAAGAAATTTATGAGAATTTTGAACAAATAATATAGAGTTGGACATAACCCAGACAAGTTTTGTATTAGTTCTTAATATTTGACAATTGATGAGACTTAGATGGTTAGATATGTTTGCAAATAATTTGATGAAGTATATAGGGTTTGTTTGAGCCCTATTTTTGTCAAAAAAAAAAATGCATTTTTGAATAGTGTATTGATTAGAAATGTCTGTTTAAAAAGAAAAAAAATAAAAAATTGGCATAATCTATTCAATTGGAGTCCTCTTATATTTATAGGGTCTTGTTAGGCCGTCAACGAGTTCAATGACATTGAATTATCTTGGCTTGCTGGAAGTCACCATGACTTGACATCGGTATAATGCTACCTCCATTGCTTATTGATACGTTTCCTTGAATCCATTTGACTTTTTTACCGACAAATTCCGTGCATTTTTTTCATATTACTTTAATGGGTATTGTGACAACCTGATTATTCCTTTGAGTTTCCATTGATTTAGATTGGTTGATAGGTTTTCCTCATTGGTAGAAATTGTGTTAGTGAGCTTAACATGCTTTTAGACAATTTAGTAGTGCTCAGGATGGGTTCTACTTTCCTCGTCAAGAAGAGCTACAATGCACGAGCTCAAAATGGCGAGGTCAAGGGAAAGATCACCTTCTATGGCGTGCTTTGCGACCTTTGTGAAATTAGAACTTTTCTTGTGTCATTTTGTCGAAGTAATTTTGATTTTAGTGTAGCTCACTCGATTTGAATGACATTTTGATAGTGGTCAAACGGCAACTCAGTGGTCACACCCCCTTCCCCCCGTGAAATTTAAAAAAAAAACACTATTCACTACTATGGTTAACTTGTCAAAAGCTAACTCAAACATCCACGTACTTGACTTTCTATATCACAGTGAAAGTATAACAACAAGTGTTATTCCCAACATATTCAACCAGGTCTATAAATCTGTTCATCAGGCTCGATGCACATCATCCTACGTACCGAAAGAAGCAAAACATATTTTGCTTATAAACTAAGAAAATCACTATTAAATTCCATTTATTATTTATTCCCTTCAATCAGATGGAAAATACATTATTCTTTGAATTGTTACATAAATTATTTACAAAATGAAAGACCCTCAGTTCTCAGCTTTCTTGGAATACCAAATAAGATTACTAACATAAAGGGCAATAAGAAAAGCCAACAGAACAAACAGTACCAATTTCATCTTTTGCCTTGCCATCTTCAACATTCCTACTGGACCGCTAGCATTTGCACTAGCCTTAGCCCAAGAATTCATATTTTGGCTTGTTCCTTTGCTCGAAAATTCTTTGCCTTCATCACTTCTATTTGCATTTTGATCATCGTCAATGCTGTTATATTTTCCCTCAGCAGATTTTTCTTCGACATTTTTATTATCGGCATTTGAGGACTCTGTTTCTTTCTTCTCAAGTGATTTTTCGGAAACATTATTGGCAATATTCTGCTTGTCTTGATCATCACTTGCAGATGTATGTTCAAGTTCTTGTTCTTGGCTTTTCGCATTTGAGGATTCTGCTTTGTCCTTCTCAAGGGATTTCTCAGCAACATTCTCGGCAATAGTCTGCTTGTTTTGATTATCGGCATTTAAGGACTCTGTTTCTTTCTTCTCAAGTGATTTTTCGGAAACATTATTGGCAATATTCTGCTTGTCTTGATCATCTCTTGCAGATGTATTTTCAAGGTCTTGTTCTTGGCTTTTCGCATTTGAGGGTTCTGTTTTGTCCTTCTCAAGGGATTTCTCAGCAACATTCTCGGCAATAGTCTGCTTGTTTTGATCATCACTTGCCAAAGTCTTTTGGCTGGCTCGTTCTCTATTCTTTTCTGGAGTGTCTATTGGCTCCTCTCTGGGCGTCTGAGGTTTTTGGGTTTCTGAGGTAGGCAGTTTGCTGTCTTCTTTTTCTGCTGGACTAATCAGTTTTGGCATAGTCACAAACAGCACGCCATCGTCAAATCTTGCACCGATTTTTTGGCTGTCACAATCTTGTGAAACCGGGAAATCCTTAGTAAATCCGATCCACCTTTTATCCTCAAGTTGCCGTGCGCCACTGATCTTTAGGATTCTTGGTTCACGAATTAACTGAACTTTCAACTGGTCTTTCTTAAACCCTGTAGAATATGATGTACTTTCGGCATTCTATAACTTCATTTTAGAGATTAAAATGGATCATATTGCATCCATAATTTCTTATACAATCATGATCAGTAGATGATAGTAACTAATAGATTAGCAATGTCAATTTTCAAAGTCGACTATACATAAAGAACACGGAGCTCATTAAACTTGTATAACTTTCAATATAAATGTTTTTCAACAGATTTTATTTCGTTCCCTACTAACACATATATACTTTTAGGTATCGTTTTTATTAATCTAATGGCAAGTATTTACCTAAACCCACTGAATAACAGGTTAACATCGGTGTTTGGACAAGTTCTCCGGGGAATTCTTGTAGTATAGCGATGAAAATCAAACAACGAAAAAAAGCATGCCATGTCTGGTATGTAGTATGCTCGACTGGACAACACCGGACCTGATCTAATTTGACTCATCTTTGAGAGGATGATATTAAGTAACAAAATTTCATATGGATTGATGGAAGTGGCAATAAGAATGACCAAAATGCAATTTAGAAATCAAAAGCTTATAAGGAACACACCAGTCAGATCTAAAATGAGAGTATCTAACTCTTGTTCCTGTATCAATTCACTTGCTGGTTGAAAATAGTTCATTTGATAATTTGCTGAAGCTCCCATCATGGAATCCATCTAATTTGTTTTCGTTCTAAGTGCTGACAAGAGTTTCTGTTTCAAAAGAGAAAAATGTTAGCAAAATTACTTGTTGATATCTCAATCAACGAATTAAGATCCTTGATAGTTAATACTTACCAAATATGGGATACAAATGGGTTTAGAGAATAAGGTGTACAAAGATGAGTTCTATTGGGGCATTTAAACAAACAAATTGTGTGTGTCTTGAAATTTCTTTGTTCCTTTATACGGTAACGTTAGTGCTTTAGATTTCTTCGAAATTAGATATACCTTTGCTTGAAATAGTTCTTTTTCGGGTGTTTGAGAAGATCTCTCATCTGTTTTCTTGGAGAAGGAGATTTGGGGTATTCTTCTTGTGCATGGAGTTGGTATATCTTCTTGCATGGAAAAAGATAAGAATTTCTTCTTTTCTATTGCCCTCTTTGAAAGATTTGCATGACTATGATATGTACAACATTGAGTACACCCAAGAAATGGATCCTATCTTTATTAATCTACTTTATAAGATAAATTATTAAATTTTAATTAGTAAATGTGTAATGAATAAATCTTTGGATTATGATCAAACTTCAAAAGTTGGACTCTCAAATCTTTGAGTGCATTCAAATTATTTTTCATAAAAAGATTCGGAACTAATAAAATGATAAACAAAATGTAATAACAAGAATATTTATATTATAACCATTTTTTTTGTAATGTTTTGTAAGTTGAATTAGATAGAATTAATCAATATTTATGTATTTATATATAGTGCATTTTTTTGTGAAATCTCGTGACAATTTATCTATTAAATTTATTAAGCTCTTATTTGAGCCCCATTTTATCAAAAATTTAGGGGCTGTTCTCTTTGTATTTCAGTTTTGTGTTTTGAATTCATTTTGGATTTTGTGTTTTGAGTGTCCATTTTGAGATTGTTGAAAATGTGTTATTTTTGACATTTTGAAAAATTGTTTTGAAAACACTCAAAATGCGTTTTGAAAATTTTGACTTGATTATAACTGAAAACACTCAAAACGATTTATCGTTTTGGATTTTCTTTGTAAATTTTTAACTTGTTTTCAAAAACACGTTTTCAAAAATTGGAAAGAGAACGTATTTTCACTGTTTTGAAAAATCGAAAACAGAAAACGGCTTGAAAATAGTAAAAAGAACAAACCCTGAGTAATTTCAAAACTCATTTTCAACCATACATATTTCAATAAAATGATTTTACATGTAAATAAAAATTTCTTTCTTATTTTTTATTCACACATTCTCTAAAAATATTTCAAAAAATATTTTTTCCCATGAAATGCGGCTCAGGGGATAAATGTTTCTATAATAAAGGATAACAAAGCTTCAATGGACCGATGGTTCAAGAACTGGGATTAAACCAAGCCCGACGTAAAATCAAATATTAGCTCAACTCACATGGCCATACAAACAAGACTGAAGAGAAGTTCATACCAAATTTTCTAGTTGGTAATTGACACAAATAACACTAAAAACAAATGTTAGGCCAATTCACACGGCTGATAAAAACAATACTTTTAAGAGGAGTTCATAAAGAGGTTATAATTGACGAAATTTATCAAGTCTCTTAAATTTTCAAATAGAACATGCTTTGTCTTGATCATCATATGTGCTTTTGAAAATGTATCCAAACCGAGTAAACATTCACAAGTTTATAACCTTCAAATATATATTAAGTTTATCGAGCACAATGATTGGCAATATCCGATCTCCTTTGTGCTAATCTTGACTCAAGGACGTATAGATGAATCCCAATGATTTAGTTTTAGAAAAATGATGAAAGTACATGGAAATTTATACAGAAATTGAACAGAAATTTGAATTCTCGGTCACATGGTGCGGGCCCCATGTATTAAATATTGGGAAAAAAAATGTTGCTCCCACCTTTGGCTGTGTCTGTTCTGTAGGTACAGGAATTTTGAATTCATGTACCCATAGCATGATCCTTAGTTTTATAATCATAGTTGATCTAGCATCACAAGGAGTTATTCTAATGCATGGGGACCATAAGTTTGTGCAAATGATAGCACATAACAAATTTCACATGAACTTCTTATAATTTTCCTTGCATTATTTTGACTTTTTTGCCTAAATTTTTTAATGATCACAGTTTGCCTTTGATTTTCAAATTCCAACTTCACAAAATGGGGGTTGTACTTGTCAGTGTAATATAATTTATATTTATGTTTCCTTGGATCAACATAGCTATATCAGAATGTAAAATGATCATTAAATTAAATCTTGAATATTTAGACATATAGGAATACATCTCAATCACGTTTCTCCTCGACTAGTAAACAACTAAGTACGGGGCTACATTAATAATATGTTTGGTAGGGATATTGTTAAGGGGACTGGATACTACTAAACTGTATTAAAATAATAAAAATAAGCCAAAATCTTGTTGATTATACTCTTCAATCCCATCCACCGAGGGTAAGCAAACATGTACAATCTCTAACTTTTGCGTTGGTTAAATTGCAGGTTATATAATTCCTAAGAAATTCGTGGAGTCCATTGATGACCTGACTTTACTGGTGAAGAAAAATGTCATCCCTATGAACAGAATTGATGATGCTGTTGAGAGAATACCAAGGGTTAAATTTATTTTGGGTCTATTTGAGAATCCAAGAGCTGATTTCACCTTAGTGAATCAACTCGGAAGTCGGGTACATCGTTACAGAACTTCTATGAGATTAATTTTTCTTTTATGTTTGTTGGAAATAGTTTATTATATCAAATGATATTCTGAACAGGAACATTGAGAGTTGGCCCGAGAAGCTGTGAGGAGATCACTTGTCCTTCTGAAAAATGGCAAAAATCACGATGAGCCAATGCTTCCCCTTCCAAAGAAAGCTCCGAAGATACTTGTGGATGGGAGCCATGCTCACAATATTGGCAACCAATGTGAAGGATGGACAATAGAATGGCACGGTCTTTCCGGTGACATTACAATTGGTATGTTCTGAAATGAAATTTTAGCTGCTGGTACATAATGTTAAAACTAGAAGTAATGTAAGGACGTATATCAGATGTATTAAACTGTGTGAAGCCTAATCGTACTATACTCCTATTCTCTAAACTGCTGATTCACTTTTACGTTTATTAGTCATTCTTACGCGTATTAGGCCATCCTATTATTCTTACATACACACAAAGAACTTTTTAGTGGAGTTTTTAGAGCGATAGACAGACATGTGATCACTATTGTAAATCTCTTTTTTCTTCACAATGAAAATCTGCAGCATTGGTGAACGTAGCTCTTAGATTTAGGGTTGTTTGTTTCTAATTTCGTTTTACTTGATATTGCACTTTGTTATGGACTTGAATGTTCTGATATCAGTTTGTTGTGAGAAAATAAGAGATTAAGTCACAATACTAAGTAATTGATCATAAAAACGTATGAACAATGTAATTTCGCAAAGAATGAAAATTTTATTATAATATGGAGAAATAATACAAATATTATATGTTTATAATGTTTCTAACTTTTTATGGGAAAAACCAACCCCCACTAAACTGTAGAGAAGAGTCAAATATATATATGTAGGGAACAAATAGGGGACGGTCAGATCCTCATAATAGAGTTGTAGATGAAGTAGAATGTCAAAAATAGAGTCCAAAACGAAAAAAGAGACTAAAACAGGCAGAACAGGTTGCTCCGCGGCGCCAGACAATTTTTTTCGATGCAGTAACTCCTCGATGCCCACTCTTAAATCCTTTACTCCAAAGACTTGATTTTCTTCATCATAATGTTCTCTTCAAGTCAAACACAAAGTCATACTCTCAATGGACTTCCAAGTAGATCTTCAATTAGAATTCGTCAAATAAACTTGAATAAGATTCAACAATAGTATTCCAAATATGATTTTAATGAATGTGCATTCTTAATTATTTTCAACAAGAATTCAGGGTCACACCCAATTTCAATAATCTCCATATTGACACGAATTCCACAGCAATGAACAAAATTTCAAAAATTTCTCCACCTGGAGACAAATTCCACTGTAAAGAATAAACTTGAACTCTTCAATAAAAAACACAAGCGAATTTCTCCATCAACAATTCCAACTAGAAATATTCTCCACCTATGCTACCCCAATTAGGGATAAAAGTGATCTAATGACCACCAAATAAGGTTGAAACAAACCATGTAAAAAAATCACAACTAAATGCATCAAAGGAAGGATATTGGCTAGAATCAACACCCTTAAATGTATTCAAACCATCAACAAAATCAGCAGAATTATATCTACGTGGAATCTTATGACAAAAAATGGGTCTATTTCTAACAATTGAATTCGATGATACCGTCGATAATGGTGGCAAGACGGATTTACCCATATCTTCAAAATTCAACTAAGATGTATCTTAAAAACAGATCTCAAATTAGACTCCAACGTGTCTCACTGCATCAAGATATATAAATGAGATTTCTTATGTTCCATGAACACAACACGTGCTCCTTTGATAACTTTCAGAACTTCACCTTCAAGAGTGTACATGTACCCTTTTGAAAAGAGAGTATCTAAAGAGATAAGATTGTTCTTCAGATCTAGAATGTGTCTCACTGGATCAATTGTTCTAACTGTCATATCAAACATCTTTATTCTGATCCGACAAATACCATCTATGCGACAAGGTGTGTTATTATCGGTAATCACAACACCTTTTTGAAATTTCTACATATGTTGAAAACCATTTCCGATTGGGCAATATATGAAAAATAATAAGTTTTATAAAAAAATTCAAGTCTTATCAAGTTTGGAGTTGTAGTCAGACATAAGTAGAAACTCTCCATCACTACTAAAATTTTCTGCAATACTTGCTTCTCCTGAATTTTCTGATTGTTGATTTGCAATTGACTTTGATTTATTCTGCAACTTATAACAATCGTTTACAAAATGCCATTTTTTCTTACAATAATTACAAAATTTGAAGTTAGATTTTGACTTACCCTTTAAATGATCACCATGAACGATGAGACAATCTCCATGATTCCCAAATATTATAAGATGCATCATCTTCTCCTTTGAATATAGAGCATCGTGGACTTCTTTGATGATGAGAATATCACAACTATATAATATCGTATCTCTAAAAGACATGTATGAAGCAGATAATGAACACAACAAAATTAATCACAAGTCTTTTTCATCATATTTGAACTCCAAAGTCTCCAAATCAATGACGATTTCCTTAAAAACAGTTAGGTGATCCTCAAGAAATGTGCCTTTGTCATACGACGATAATATAGACGTTGCTTTAGATGCAATTTGCTAGTAAGAGTTTTCGTCATACATAATTGTTCCAATTTTAACCATAATGTAGCGGTCGATTTCTTCTTCAAAATGTTCTAAAGAATATTATTTGAAAGATGGTGATGTATTTAAGATAGGGCATTTTGATCCCTCCGTTGTTTCTCCTCTATAATTCAAGTTGTGGGCATCTTGTCAAATCCTAACAATGCGTCATCCAAATCCATCTAAGCGAGTACTACTCGCATCTTTACCGCAACAAAGAGAATCTTGTATTGCGATCTAATAGCGAAATATCATACTTCGTTGTTGCCCTATCACGAAAAAACCTCGATCATCCTAAAAATTTCAACACCAAAAGCTCTGATACCAATTGTTGATACTAGTTTGTGGTGAGAAAGTAAGAGATTAAACCACAATATGAACTAATTGGTCGCAAGAATACAAGAACAATGTAATTTTGTAGAGAATGAATATTTTATTATACTATGAAGAAAGAATATAAAAATTATTTACAATATTTCTAACTTCTTATGGAAAAACCAACCCCCTACTAAATTGTAAAGAAGAGTCAAATACATATAAAGAATAAATAGGGGACATCCAAGCTCTTATAGTAGAGTTTTCAATAAAGTATAATGCCAAAATAGAGTTCAAAACGGAAAATTAGACTAAAACAGTGTAGAGAGGTAGAACGGGTGGCACCTCGTTGTCGGACAATTTTTTTTTCGGCGTCGTGGCTCCACAGTACCCACTCTCAGGTCTTTTACTTCAAAGATTTGATTTTCTTCATCCTAGTGTCCTCTTCAAGTCAAACACAAATTTTCACTCCCAATGACCAGTAGAATTTCAATTAGAATTCACAGAGTAAATTTGATTAGGATTCAACAATAGCATTCAAAATATGATTTTCATTAATGTGCACTTTAATTAGAAGTTGTATACAGAAAAAATCCCCGACAAGAAATTCTTGAAGTCCAACATCTTTTCTTGTGCCATTGTAGTAGTTGATGAACTGCCTCATTCAGAAACTGCCGGTGATATCATGAATCTGACAATAACCAAGCCTGGTTATGACACAATCACAAATCTGTGTGACTGTGAAATGTGTTGTGATTATCATTTCGGGTCATTCAGTTGTAATAGAACCTTATCTTCTGAAAGTAGATGCACTTGTGGCTGCTTGGCTTTCGGGAACTGAAGGGCAAGGTGTTTCTGATGTTTTATTCGGTGACTATGGTTTTACTGGCAAACTAGCACGCACTTGGTTCAGGACAATCGATCTGATAGATTTTAATTCAACAATAGGGATTATAGATTCATTAAGTAAATCCTTTTAAACCATAATCAAGATTCATACTCCATGATGAAACTAGAGAAAATAATAAAATAGCGGAAGCATAAACATACCTGAATCCATTGACGTTATCTGAATCCATTGGCTTTGTCTGCAACATGGTTAGATCTTTCATAGCCAAATTTCCTTAGTGTCCAATTGGTTTCCCTCTAAGATGGATGCAGTAGAGAATACATGAACAGGTTTTTGATTTGGCTTGGGGACCATAACCATATAAGATTTCTTTATATATTAGTCAATTAGGTTTCCATCAACCCTAATTGGACTAGAGTCTGGTCTCTACACATTGCAAAGCCCATACCATTTAGATGTTTCTAGGGCCCAATAGTTACCAATAGTTAGATCACTTGTCTGGCCCATTAATTCAGATAGCCCAATATAATTGTAATTAACTATGTAGCCCACATAAGAAATTAAATCCAACAATCTCCCACTTGGGCTACATGAGTAATCCGAAACAATTATATTGTATAACGTTAAGTGCACACCAAATGCTATCTTATCTTGAAACATCCCCTTAGTTACAATCTGGTTCATCTACAATGT
>CAIGRB010030335.1:0-19654 GCA_903798255.1 Fraxinus quadrangulata | reverse complement strand
ATACCTGAATCCATTGACGTTATCTGAATCCATTGGCTTTGTCTGCAACATGATTAGATCTTCCACAACCAAATTTCCTTAGTGTCCAATTGGTTTCCCTCTGAGATGGATGCAGTAGAGAATACATGAACAGGTTTTTGATTTGGCTTGGGGACCATAACCATATAAGATTTCTTTATATATTAGTCAATTAGGTTTCCATCAACCCTAATTGGACTAAAGTCCGGTCTCTACACATTGCAAAGCCCATACCATTTAGATGTTTCTAGGGCCCAATAGTTACCAATAGTTAGATCATTTGTCCGGCCCATTAATTCAGATAGCCCAATATAATTGTAATTAACTATGTAGCCCACATAAGGAATTAAATCCAACACGATCATCTTCTGATGAGTGTTGGTGATCCACATTTCGATCCTCTATTTCCTTTCAACTATGGTCTTACAACCATTACTAGGGAATGAAAAGCAACACAGTTTATCTGGCCACAGACAGGTACCACGATGTTTATTTGACATCAAAAAATGGTTGTTCTTAGGGAGAATGATGATGGAATCCTATGCAGAAAGTAACTTTGTGATAGTTTATTGAATATGTTAATGTGGATACAGGGTTGAACATTGCAACATAAACGTGCATCAAGAAAACTAGCTATAATAGATTTCGAGTTTAGAATAACTGTTCATCCAACTTTATTAATTGTTTCATTTTGGCTTTTTATTGTTTTCTTTTCCAAAACCCGTTAAAAGGAATTCTAGAATCGGCTGGTTCACAACCAAAATCGGGCAGTTCAACTTCAAAACTGTCCGGTTCAACTCTTGACCTTTTACGTTTTTTGGGGGTCAATAGCTAGGTTGATTTTATTTTCATATTTTTGAAGTGTCTTGTGACACTAGAAGACTGTGGACGGGGGCATATAAGAACTTTTGCCAGGTTAGGTGTTTTAAATAGTTCCAGAGTACCGTCATATACTTTTTTCTTTTACACCCCCCCCCCCCCCAACCCTTACATCGTTGAGTCTTCGAGTACCAGAGTTGAGAGTTGAGTACTTAGAACCCGTATAATTACCGACGATCTTAGCTTTAATCAATCTTGCCTCGAGCTTGATTTCAGCCTTTCTAGCTCGTAAAGATAAGTATTTTTAATCTATTTTCAAATATGTTTATTTTTTAATCATATTAAAAATCAGTGTTTAATATCATTACAATTTAAAAAATATATAGTTGAAATTTTGAAAAATAATAACAAAAAAGGTCTCATGAACCACTCGACTCAGCCTAGTATGAGTCGAGCTCATGGACCAAGCTCGAGTCTTATTTTTGGTTAGAGAGCCACTCAGAGCTTGATTCATGGGCTTGATGTCAAGAGAGTCATAGCCGATTCAGCTTAGCTCATTGCCATACCTAGAGGAAGGAGATGCCTGTACTATGGAGGACCGACCGACCAAGAGGAGGTTTTGAGCTTCTTTGTGATAATAACATAGTAACAAAGATTGTAATCTTATAATACTAGTTTGAAAGGATTAACATCATTAAAGAAACAATTGTCATTAGGGTGTATACACTACTAGTGAGTAGTAAATTTGTCACTTACTCAAAGTTTGTAAGTGAATAACGAACAAAGCATGTGACCTAAGTTGACAACTTACAAAAGCAACAGAGGAATTTGATCAATAATCTCGTGTTCACTTTGTGAACAACCAGATAAGTTAAACTATCTAGTAAAAGCAATTATCTCTCAATGTTATTCAACTACTCAATTTAGGTTGTGCGAAAACTCCAAACTAGGATTTTGTTAATTGCACTTTAACAAAGGCATTAAACACGTGCCTAAAATCAATTCGAGCTGTTGATATGTATAATGTAATTTTTATTCAAGAGAATAGGACCCAAGAAAGTAAAGTTCATGGATGCCTTGACTCGACTCATAAGGTCCACGAGCCAAAGAATCGAATCGAGTCCGTTTCATAGCCATGAGTCCAGCCGAGCCCGGCTTGCATCGCATAAAAAGTAAAAGGTCTCATTGAAAAAGAAACGGGAATATTTTAGTTGAGATCCCCAACCTATTAAACATATAGTAAATAGGTCATTAACATATTATTTTGGCACTTATAGTTTCAACATTTTCTTCTTTTAGCACTATAGTTCCTAAATAGACAATTTTATTTTTAGCACTTGTGTGAAATTGATTTTATGGGAAGTGATATTTTTTGGAAAATGTGTGATTAAAAATAAGAAAAAAATTATATAGAAATATCAAAAATAATTTTTTGGAAATTGTTATTGAAATACGCGTGAAGAAAAGTAACTAAAAAAAATCAATTTCAAACAAGGGCTTATATTTGATTAAGTTTTTAAAATTAAAAGAAAACCAAAATCTAGTTGGACAAAGGAGCTCGGAGGTGACCGTGGGAGGTTTGGTGCATTATGTTTTTTCTTTTACTTTTATTTGCTTTCTATTATTTATTTATTTTATTTAATACTTTAATTACAAATAAGGGTAAAATTACATTTTTAATTAAAAAAAATGAGTTTTAAATAAAATAAAATGATACAATTGTCAACTGGAAATTCAAATGTTATAAAAATGAAATGCTGGGACTGGGGTTGTCAAAATATTAGATTGGGACGTACTTGCTATAGTTTTAATAGGTTGGGGTCTCCATCTGTAAATGTTCCAAACGAAAAAGAAAAAAAATAATTATCCAAAAACCAACCAGAAAATTCCAAGGTTTTTCCCTTTATTCCATCTTTTTTTCCTTCCCTCAAATTCTCGTATCAAAAACCCATCCAATAAATAATCACTTATTTTCTTTGTATATCAATCATTTCTTCCTCACTCTTTGCTTTGATCTGGTGTTAGATTGGATCACTTTTATTAGCTGCCCACCAAAAAGAACATTCTTTTTTTAGGTAATTTGCATTTATGTCGGTGATTATGTGAATTTTGATGGATTTCAGTTGCTGGGTATTTTATTTTCTTCAAGTTTGTAATTTTACGAATTCATTTATGGGTGTTGTGTAATTTTTATGTTACCACATGTTTCCAATTGTTGGGTGTTGAATATGGTTAAAGAGTGATCTGAATAATTATATGGATTATATTATTGGCATTTTGGGATTGTTCTCTGGTATAATTAGCGAAGAAGGTGACAGTTTTAGTTGAATATCTTTTTTTTTGGTTAAATTTTTTTTCAAGGGTTTGGCTGAGCTGTGAAATTTTGAAATTGAACTTGTTGTGTTTTAACTACTTAATTATGAATCAATCTTCTTGGAGTCTCTGTTATTGTGGAAGCTGGATGTTTTATCAGCAAGACTAGTACTCGACTTCAATTGGACATTGAATTTCAGTGGAAAGATATACATTTATATCGAAAAATGAATTTACCTTGATTAGTTCAACACAACCCAACTTATTTTTATGTGGTATTGAAATATGAATGCTTTCAAATCAAATCCGCCTTTTGAAATGCAGAACTTGGTTGCTTTCATATGAAAAATTCACTCGTCATTTTTTTTTACTAAACTTTCGTTTAATTTATTTTTATCATGTTTTACTTTCATATTGACATGTCATTAGGTCTTTTAATTTTGTGAATACTATTTTCTACTTATTTATGATTGTGTAAAATGTGAAATGCTGTGATTCATGTACAATTTTGTTTATGGGTCTATGTGTTTTGTGATAAATATATTAATTTTTTTTAACAGATGGAAGATGATGAAAAGGTGCCTGAGAACCATTTGACGTCGGCTGCAGCTTTTGTGGAAGGTGGAATTCAGGAGGCATGTGACGATGCTTGCAGCATATGTCTTGAAGAATTTTCTGATGGTGATCCTTCAACAGTATGTATTAGGATAGCAGGTCGAATTGTTATGGATTGTAATTTACCTGTCAATTTAATTGCGCTTTTCCATTTGCAGGTGACTACTTGCAAGCACGAGTTTCATCTTCAGTGCATTCTTGAATGGTATGAAGATTGCTGTCACGGAAAAATTTCTTGCATTAAATAATTTATTGTGTGGATTTGTGACGCGCGATGATTTCTTCATATCCCTGTAGGCAAGAAACTTATTGCCTCTTTATGCTGAATTGTTATAACTTTGATATAGGTTCAAGAACATAATTAGGAAATTAGATGATTTGGAAAAAAGTGTTTGGTCGAGTAGATGGATTTTTTGGTTGTCCTTTCTTGACAATATAGAGGTGAATTAAATAGGAGATCCTGTGAAAGACGTAAAGATCCAGCGACAAACTATAGCACAGAAGGAATGGTTATGTTAATGTGCATCCTCTTGGTCAAACATTTCGAATTGTTTTGGCATTAATCTTGTCTTAACTTCAGCTATTGTGAATTAAAGTCAATCCATTTTGACGCCTTGTCTTCCAAACTACTATATTTTTGTTTTATGGACCTGAAAGCTTGGTTAGTTTTGTGGACCTGAAAGGTTGGTTAAGTAGTTTTTTTTTTCCTATGTAGGGGGGTGAATATTTAAGGAAATTTTATATCGAAAATGGTATTTCTATTTTATGTAAAGCAGGCTTTTGAGGAAAAAAATTTGTCAAGACTTCTGGATGAAGTCCTGAGTTTTTATTGCAAAAAAAAAAAAAAAAATACTTTTTGAATTTCTAGTTTAGATTTAGAAGTCAAGGTTAATGTTAATATGCAGCATTTTGTATAAGCAGTTTACTTTTATATACCATATCATGCTTAAAGCACATAATTGTCATGTCGTCCTTTGTTCTAGCAAACTTTGAATCTGTCACTTTTTGCTTAAATCCCCGCTTGTTCTGCTTTGTGGTAAATCTAGTAACTCTCTGACTTGAATATTTGACTCACTTGCTTAATGGCACCTTCCTCGTGTTAATCAGTTAATGTAACTAATTCACATTACATAAAAGATAGCTACTCTAGTGATTTATCCTTATTTTTCTTTGAATCTACATATGTCATTTTCGAAAAGAAATTGATTTTTTTTCTTGGGAGACCCAGGGTTATATCTCTATTGTTGTGTTAGTATAGGATTTTGATAAAGTTGTTAAATATTTTGCAATAAATATTAGGTGCCAGAGAAGCTCCCAGTGCCCCATGTGTTGGCAAACCATCAGCCTGAAGGATCCTAGCAGGTATATCAATTCGGCTTTTTCCCTCTTCTCAAGTTTGCACATCTGTTTCTTCTCAGTGATCTTCCTTGACGAGGGCCCTTGTTATGCATTATTTGGCAGCCAAGAATTGCTTGATGCTGTGGAACATGAGAGGAACCTGAGAATGAATCCACCTAGAAACACCACTATATTTCATCATCCAACCTTGGGAGACATCGAATTGCAGCATGTTCGTGGTTCATTCCTACACTTATAAACATTTGCCCCATATTCATTTCTTAGTAACTTCATGTTGAATTTACGAGTTTTCTTTAACTTATTGTACAGTTACCAGTTAGTGGAAGTGATTCTGAACTTGAAGAACGTATTATTCAACACTTAGCTGCTGCTGCTGCTATGGGAAGGGCTCGTCAGCTTGGTAGGAGGGAAGGTCATAGGAGTAGGTCATCTACTCAAGGCCGTCCCCATTTTCTGGTGTTTTCAACTAATCCAAATTCTTCTTCTGCTTCTGCTTCTTCTTCCCCTGCTCATAGAGGTGGAGCCGGAACACCTCCTACAGTCATGATAGCTGGCCCAAATTCTCCATTTATTACTGTAGAAGAAGATTCTCCACAAATTACTTCACAGCCGTCTTCTGCTCAAGCTGATCCGGTTACAACCTCAGTCTCAGGATCAAGCGCTGTTGCAATACAACTTGGAATTTCCTCTAGCAATCAGTACTTGTGTTTCATGATTTTAATTTTAGTTTTTGCTAACCTCGTAGGAATCGGCTATGAGTAATTTTTGTTGTTCAGTACAGCTTAGTCTACGATTTCTCTTGCAGGAGGCCTCCTTCTCAGACTTCCCCTAGCAGTCAAGATATAGCTGGACCATCAGATTTGCAGTCATTCTCGGAGTCTCTCAAATCTCGCCTAGGTGCATTGTCAACAAGGTACTAGGAAACTGTGTATATCATTTGCTCCCCAAGTCCGACTTAAATGTCATACATCTCTTTTTGGGATATATTGAGATTGTTATCCAATTTAAGGTCAAATTATGTCTCTTGTTATTGACATTCAACTTAACTAGAAGAGCAAAAAGGGTAAGAGCAGAAGAAAAGATAATTCAGTGTAGTAGATCTTAAAAATCACAACCAAACCCCATAAAATTAGATTTCTATAAAGGGACTCTTGAGAGCCGTTTAGCCAAAGTGTGCTTCTGAGACTAACAAGCTGCTTTTTGGCTTGTTTGGATCATTTTGTCTGGTTAGAAGGGTTTTTAAAGGAAGTTGGCTCAAGGTGGTTTCTTCAAAAAGCTCTTCTAGAAAAAGTAGAAGCAAAAACCCTTCCAATTGGGCTCTTACTCTAGGGTAGAGGAGGCGAGTCTTTCTTTTGGCGAGTCTTTGGGCTGAACATTTTGTTTTTATTTTCCTACCAGATACAAAGAGTCAATAACCAAGAGCACAAGAGGCTGGAAGGAGAGACTGTTTGCTCGCAATAGTTCAACGCCTGACCCTGCCACTGAAGTTCATAGAGATGTAGATCCAGGTTTTGCACCTGTATCCCGCATGATGGATCATCTCGATATAGCGGAAGATAGTAAAACCAACATAGCTTCTGTATCAAATAATACAGAGGATAGCTCAACTCCAGTTCCAGCTGAACAACACGCCGTAGAGATGGATGGTAACTCTGGTTTGACCGATGACAACCCGCAAGCTCCACGTGCTTCTAGTACTGCAACAAACTAAGTTTGGATTCTTTGGTTGCATCAACTCATCGGTTTCCTTTTCACAGTAAGCCTTGTTCTGGTTATCTATCGACTCTGGCGCGTTCAATGTTTAATGATAAGATAAAAAAATAGTTTGCAAGATGGAATTCAATCACAGGATTGTTGACAAGCTCTTTTGATTAACTAAGTTTGAATGATTTTTACTTGACGTTGTATTGTTATTTCTGGGTAATGGCGTTGATTTGATGTAATTGTTATCGATGTTTCTTTGTCGTCAGGTGAACTCCATTATTTGGAGATTTTCTCTGCTGTCACGATGCCTCCGGCATATGGTAATCGTAACTAAATCAATGTGTAAAGAGTGCAGTGGTCCAATAAACGAACCTTGCTCTTGATTTTCATCTTTTGAGCCTATATGTATTTATAATACTGCAGTTGTAAACTGTTCTATGGTTTCAAGATCCTGATTTCTGAATGTATATCATGTTTGTTCATATGTTGGATTTTTGATTCGGACAAATTATTTGCTTTCAATTTTCCTTGTGTTCCCATTATTTCACTTACTTTAAATTTTACGAGTCTAATTGTGTTGTTAACTAGTGATTTATTTTGATACTATGCAAGTCTATTATTTTTTATTTATTATTTTAATTACGAGTGTATCAGTAATAAATTGATTACGATGATTAAACTAGACTTTTGCACTTTATTTTCTTCAATATTGTTTTCGTTCCTTGCGAATTCTAATTTTTTATTTTATATATAGATGATGCTTTCAGAACTATGATAATGATTATTTGGATTGTGGACAACTTCTTTTCCAAATTTTGTTTCTGTTTTTCGATTTTTTTCTGCTAAATTGTAAAGTGTCTGAAGAAACACAAAATTAAAGAACCAAGCTCGACAATTTTTTGTACGTCTAGACACTAGACGCCTTTAAAATATGTATTTTATTTAAATTTTATTGAGTTCAAGGTCGTAGGAGTAAAATTTAACTACTTTCAACTGTTTCGTCATCGATTTTTTTAATCAAATTTTGATAACTCACTATAATTTTGTGGTTTACCAATTGAGAGACTTCGACATTGCATTGAGTTTTAAGAGTTAATATTCTAAATAGTCATCGAACTTTGTCAAAAGTTCCCAAGAGGTCACCGAACTTCAAAACTTCCTTAAATAATCACTGAACTTTATAAAAAGTTTCTTTGGAATCACTGAACTTTAAAACCTCCCCAAATAATTATCGAATTTCGCCAAAATTTTTCAAGAGGTCACTAACTTTGCAAATTGAGACCGCATACATCAATTGTTTAGTGACCACCTAAGAATTTTTTGCAAAGTTGAGTGACTATCTAGAGAAGTTTTGGCAAAGTTTGATGACTATTTAGGGAAGATTTAAAGTTCAGTGACCCCTTAGGAACTTTTTACAAAGTTCAATTACTATTTAGAGAAGTTTTAAAGTTCGGTGACTATTTAGGATATTAATCCGAGTTTTAATTATTTTTCGATATTTCTAAAGTGTGAGACGACAAAGTGGAGATCATGGACAGCAAAATTAGGCTAAAAAAAAAGAAAAGAAATTAGAAACTGAGAAAATCCAGATAAACACAACATTAAATTAAAGATATAAAATAATCTCAGCTCGATAAAAAAGTAAAACTTGCAGAAATTAAAAGATCAAACACAAAAGATTTTTCGGCTGAAGTCCCAAAGGTTCAATGATCGCTTCTAACGCGTAATCACCCTCTTGAATATCCAATAAATTGGATATATGCTCGGTTGCAATAAATATTCCAAAAATGGCAACAAAGGTAATAAAGATCGTTCAATATAACAACAGATATAGTTACTTGAAACTTATCTTTCAATCACCCTGAAGATCGAATGCATATTTTACCAAGAATGCTCGAATCTCCAAACCCTAATATGAAGTTATACTAAATAGAAAGATCATTCAGACTTCTTCACATAGATCACTCATATTTCAAGTGTAACACTAGGATTACACGATTTACAGCCTCGAATGAGGTTTTTGAGTAGAGTAAAACAACAAAATGAAGAATGCTAATTAGAGGCTTATATTTTCTCTCAAAAGACAGAAAACCAAAATGTATAGTATGCCAATCGAAGACACGCAGCCAAGTTAAATGATAAAACCATCCAAAATATCATACAACGCCCGGAAGCAAGCCAAGTGTGATAATCCAGTAAAAAACGCCCCAGCTAGAAGAGTCGCATCTTAGTTATGCGACTTTTATTTGGGAGCACATAATAGATCACTGGTTCGAATCTCAACAGAAACTTCAGGGGTCAAAACAAAAATATGTAAAAAAATTTAAATTCCATAGTCTCCCTTTCGAATTTGAAATAGTGAAATTGAACATTCAAAGAATGTCTGGAGAAGAAGAAGAAAACGCCGCCGAACTCAAAATCCCCGATGGTATTCACTTTTCTCATAATTTTATTATTTCCATGCTTTAATCAAACGAAAAATAACACGCCATTTTTTTTGTAAATTATTTGAGTTAATTTGACGATTTCACGGGCGTTAAACTGGGGTTTCTTAATTGTGTATTATTTAATTTAAGTCCATAGTTTATTTTGTCGAACATAATTTTTGTTAGAAACAATGTTTTGTTTGATCTTCTCAGTGTTCTAGTTTAAACCTAAATTGTACGAGGATGCTCAATTTTTGCAAATTGGGTCGTGTAAAAGAATCGATAAGCTGAAGTTTATGTAAACCCGCTCTATATTTCTTGTTAAATTTATTTGTTGTTCTTCTTCTCTGGTATCACTTTTGTAAGTGTAATTCTTATTTGCCCAAGAAAAAGAATGATACTGCATTTATATTTCGTTGTGGCTCACAAATCTAAGGCCTTTGCATCATACAGATGTAACCTGACATTTTCATGTAATTTATTTGTTCAGAGTTTTTGAAGGCGAAGTGTCTCATGAACTGTGAAGTTGCTCTAATTCTTGAACACAAGTATGAGCAGCTTCAACAGATGTCCGAGGACCCTATGAACCAAATATCTCAGTAAGTATATTTTGACACAATTTCAAATTTCTTCTTGCTTTTGTTGTTTAAGAGCTTGTTTGGGAATTTTTTATAAACTATTTAAATTATAAATAGATGGAAGGAGTGGTACATAAGTGGGTAGTACTTGTGGGTCCCATTTCATGTGTGGATAAAAAAGTGGTTTGATTGATTATAAACTGTTTATAAACATTAGCCAAACATGGGCCAACTTTTGAGTGCATTTTTTCTAACCTTATGACATGTCAAATTTGATCTCTGTGAAGATCGTGATATTGATGTAGGCATCTGTTCACATTTACTTATATTGAATCTGGATCACCCGCTATGCTTCAATTATACAATTTGTATGTACTGCATTAAGTAATTTCTAAATTTTGTTGGTTCGGGAATGCTTAGGATTGAAATGGAGATGAGTTTGTCCCAGAAGAAGCACTTTGGCATACCTTGGCATATTCTTCACACGTGAATAGTTTATTTTGATCTTTTTCTTGAGTTAGGGAAATCTTGATCGGTGAACAATAAAATTAAAAAATTTCAGAAAAAAATGAAAATAAAATGCAGTTTCACAGTGCAAAGGCTTATTATGTTTCTCATGTTGATACGAAATTGGAAAAAAAGGCATTGTGCCATGAGTTATTTTTTATCTTTCGATTTTCCAGGTTTTTAGATTACTATTGCTGGATTTATTTTGCCTTTTATCTTAATAGGCGATAAAGTGGAAGGTGGAGGTATTTAGCTCTTGTTGTTTGGTTTGAGAAGGTATGACAGAGAATATTACACAAAAGGAGAGCATATTTTTAGGTTCAGAAAGAAAATTGAGTCTCGTCCTTCTGTTCTCTTTAGAGATAAATGATGAGTGATGACTTGTCTCGTCTGTTTTAAGTGTCAAAAAATATGGTCTCTTGTTCAAGTCTAACAAATTCTTGGTCTTGTATAAAATTCCAGTTCATATTTTTTCTGAAATAACGTGACAGATTATATACGATTATGAACTGATTAAGTGTGTCTAAATTATGGTTATCTTCCTTCTTCTAGGGTTTTCGAGAAGTCACTCCAATATGTGAAGCGCTTCAGCCGTTATAAGAACCCTGATGCTGTCAGACAAGTTCGAGAGTATCCATATATGATGATTCTTTCCTTACATTTTATATTTGCACGTGTCGTTTATGATTAATCTGATGATTGTTTTTATGTTAAACCTTGTTTGAGTACGACACTTCATACTGCATTTAAGCACTATGTGGATTAAGGACCGTTACTGTATTGATTTATTTCCATTTTTCCTTGTTTTTGTACTCCTCGTTTCATCCTTTGGCTGGTACACCACTTAACCTTCTACTTTGGGTGTCCCTCTATATGCATAGAGGTGTTCATATTCCACGAGTTGCTTTTGTTTCTTTTATACTTCAGATAGTAGGACACAAGACAGTTCTGCTTCACATATTGTTGCTTCTGTTCTCACTTATAGAATGGTTTATAAACAAAGAACGTTGATGAAAACATCAATATGCTGGAGTTAATTGGATTGCTTTATTTATTCAGTTTGATTTACACCTATGACATGGAGGTCTTAAGCTATCAACAATAACTTGCACTTTTCGTGTCACAAAGTTAGCATCTGGGTTGCAAGTGCTGATATCTACTTTGAATTGTAACATTTTTTTGAAATGCTTAAAGATGAAGCACATGCTTTCTTTCTTTTCTACTGATTGTATATTTGTATATGTACACATTGCAAGTAAACACTAGCTTTTCCTTGTATAATTATAGTTTAGATTGCTATTTCTATGTCAGGTTTTAAATATTTCTGTTGCTTGATTTAAATTATGTTTTGCGTAGCATTAAGGCTGAAGCTTATGCTATCAAGGACTTCTAGTATATCCAACAAAGGATACAAATGATCGTGTTATTCCGTTCTCATTACTTTAATTGTTGCTTTATTTCAACTAAACAATGTAAATCTTAACTCAAGGTCAGAATTCTCAGTCGATATCAGCTGGCTGAATTTGAGGTAATCATGTCACTTACCAAGCATAGATATCCTTCATACCTGATGAATATCCTAGTAATCTTATTTAATTTACTTAATATGCAGCTTTCTGTACTTGGGAACCTTTGCCCAGAAACAGTAGAGGAAGCTCTTGCCATGGTCCCATCTATCAAGGTACCTCAACCTCAACCTCTAGTATACTTGATTTATGCATTCCGTGGAGAAGCCTTGAGTCCAAATAATTACGTACTGTGGAATAATACTTGCTATTTGATTCTTCTTTCCATAGCATGCAATGTTTGACTGTGGGGGATGAGTGTATGTAGCTCTCATGTTGATAACCCCTACAAAATTTGGGTGTTTGCTGTGTTCTTATTTCGTTTTGTTTATTATAGCTTTAGCCTCTAGGAGTTAGGAATTAAGGTTTAATCCATAGCATGCCTTGTATGGAGTGACATCAAGTTTGATCTCTATGCCGATGTGGGGGTTGGTATTGTTCAACTCTTGCTTATGAAAACTCTTTTGTTTTCCAGACTCGAGGACGAGCTCACGATGACGACGCAATCGAAAAAATGCTCAATGATCTCTCATTGATCAAGAAATTCGAATAAGTTTCATTTTCCTCTTTGTAATTTGTCTCTTTCTTGACAATACTTCCCAAGGAAATTATTGAATTAAATTCGGAGATTTCCAAATAGGACAATCTTTTCACCATCTATAAAATGATTAGCTACAAGATTTGGTTTATTATGTTTGAACTGTTTTGAATTTTTGATTGATTTCAAGAAAAGAATCAAACTATTCTCTATTAGAAGCTAAATGAATAAAAATATAATACCACGTAAACATTTAATACGTGCATGTCTGTTACGTCAGTATTAACAAAACTTGACACGTTTAGTTCAATAATGGCTGGTTTGAAATGAACAATTAATTGATGTGTCGCACATTCTATTAATTGAACAGTTAATAACGTCTAGCATTATAAACTGCAACGAGGCATTGCTATAAATGCATTATCGCTACTGGCAAAACATTAATGTTTATTCCATATCTCTACTTGATATCATACTATGATTTGTATAGACAATTGACAAATTTAGCCAAGAATAATGTTGTCTAACACAATTGAACAACAATTTAGGTGACTACATTTGATAGATTCAATTAAATGAATCATATTTAAGTGAATTTATTATTTAATGTCGTACAGTTGCCCGCCAAAATAGTACTTGACGCTAGTGGTGTTGAATGATGTTACTCCTTCAAGTGCATGGTAGTATTTGACGCATACAATTTTAATTTTATTTAATTTTAATAAATACTATCTAATGTAGCTTACCAATCATGTCATTAATTCCTCAAAAAAATTGCATGAGACAATAATAAAGGAAGAAATCCACTGACTGAAATTTTTGCATGTTGTAAAAATTCTCCAGACACCAACACACACAAAAAAAAAAAAATTAAAGAANGCACGTCCAATTTAAGACAGTCCTCAAGCTTTGTTCTGCAGCCATTCGTAGAACTTCATCTGCGCAGCCATTGTATCCAACCTATAAAGCTGGAACCAATGGTTCGCAGTTTCCAGTCCAAAGCAAGTACCGGTGACGGCTCCAAAACCAAAAGCAAGTGCTGCACCTGTTGAATGCAATGGATGTTAGCAAGTATTATTCCACTCGATCCCAACTATTTCTGCTAAGTCACAACTTCTCAAACTATAGATTCATGCTAGTTTGAAATATCCCGTATCTCTTAGCTGGACAACCATTAAGGTAAAAATCCAGGAATGAAAGCTCAAGGTTAAAAGAACGCCAGTCACAAGCTCAGAAGGCAGTGGCTCATTAGTCTTTTTGTGGCATGTTTTGGTCCTATTCCCCGTTAGAAAAAGTGTGTGTAATAAGATGCATAAGTAGGGTCCTGGAATTTAACTACCTAAAATTGAAGTGAAGAAGAACATACACTTTTAAGTTTTCAACTTCAATAGCCATCAATCATTGCGTCTTCTCCTTTTGGATTCAACAAGGTTCAGAAAGGTAAGGAATTCGAACAAAACCAAGGACTCGAAGCTATTAAGCTAATGCACAAGTGATATTCTACCAGCTGTTAGCCTATGAAAATTGTATTTTTTAAACTAACCCATGTCTAAACTGTTAATGCACAAAAAGATACTCGTTAGATTGCTATAATCTATATTTTGAAGCTAATTTATCATCCAACAAATAATTGATACAATTAAATGAAAATAGTTACAAGTAACTATATATCCATTTTTCTCCAAAAGAAATTTGCAGAGGAAGTCCCAAACCTTTTAAACCAGTGCAGATTACACCCAAACATTTAGATTGTAGCATATAGCCCCCAAACTTTTCAATACTGCATGGCGGAAGGACCTCTAGACGGTTTCCATTTAAATATCCGTTAGTTGACCAAGGAAAAGACTCTTGACCTAATTTTGATCAATCCAATGAAGGGCACAAATGACTCTTTACCTTTTTCAAAAGAAAGAGAAAAGAAATAAAAAGAAGATATTTCTTCACCCCAACCCAACCCAATCCACCGCCCACTCCCCCACTCCCCCACCCCTTTATACTCTTTAATTTCTCATCCCCTATGGCCAACAATAAAGGAATTGCAGCCAAATTGGGAGTAGAATTCTTATCAAAGAAGAAGAAGAAGAATCCTTCTTTGAAGGCTTGCTAAAAGCTCTCATTGGGCTTGCAAATATCTATCCCCAACTTTAGTCCTCCCATGAGAAAGATTCCCTAAAGTGGTGTTGCTGCAGTACCTTCAGTTGAAGATGAATCCCAATGAGAAGAAGATATGATGATGAAGATTAAATAATACTAAAACCACCAAAAAATCCCACCACATTTGACCATCCCTTTTATTCGAACCTACCCATTGCCTTCTCTATAAGACTCCACTCTGCGAGAGTACAATCACCAAGACCAGTTGAAATTCTCTATAAGAAATCACGCAAAAAACTTCTACTTCGACAACCAACATATCTGGATCTTGACACCTTTCTTGGACTCTCAATTTCTTCATAAGCCACATATTCATCCTTCTTCTTGTCCCCTCCACAGAACTTACACGACTAGATGGAAAGTTCAAATCTTTATAATGGGTTTTAATTTTCTTAGTTGTACTTGAATGTTCTGACAAGAAATGACCACAACCATATTTTATGAGGGCTATAATCTTGAAATTTTTTATCCAAGAAGTGGATACCTCTTCTTGGAGTAGTGGTAGACTTGCTTCTATCGAATGCCTAAAAATAGCTGCACACTGAGAGGAAGTTGGTGGCGGCGGCTGTAGGGATGGAGTTGGAGGTGGAGGTTGTGACAGTGGCGGTTGCAAGTGTTAGCAATGGCAGGGGTAGGGATAGGTCAGTAGGTGGGGAAAAAGATGAAAGAAATATTTTTTTTCTCTTGTTTCTTTTATTTAATTATTTTCTGAACAAATGCGGTGACGAGACTTGCGTAGCGAGGAGATTTCGCACTGAATTCAATCTATGAATCCACAATGGGACGTTCTCAATCCATTTTTTAGTTGGAAAAAATGTAGATTTACCACTTTTCCTATTTAAAATTGATTAAATCAAGGTCAAAAGCTTGACTTTTAATCAATTTGGATGGGACAGTCCAGAGGTCCTTCCACCACTAAGTTTTGAAAGGTTTGTGGGCTATCTACTATGATGTAAAGGTGTGGGGTGTAATTTTCACTATTTTGAAAGGTTTGGAACCTCCGCTACAAATTTCCCTTTTTCAATTCAATAATATACTCAATAAATTCAACAAAAATGCGAGGACAGACTACAGAATTCAATAAAATGGAAGATTGATTCTTGTTGAGGAAAGTATAAAAAAATGGATAGCACACTAGGAAAGGAAATTACAGAATCTAAACAGATGGAAGATTAAGGAGAAGCAAGGAACTTTCAAAGTGTATGTGTGTGTGCGTGCACAAATAATCAGATGCATAATTGATGTAAACAGCATGAGCTTAACTAACATCACCAAAGATTGGATCTGAGATTAAGAACTTTAATTTTACTCCACACTCAAATAACACTTTTGAACATCTAAATTACCAAAACCATTTCCACAACAGCTGCTACCATAATCTCATGATTCTCTACAGAAAAATGATACTGACAATAACATTACTACATTTGCCTCTCAAAATCTATATTCATTTCCCATCCCTCCAGAGAGTGTAATTAAGATGGTTTATGGATGTTTGCTATTGTCTTCAATTCACTAATTAGTAAAATATGTCAATGATAGTTAATTTTTCTGAGAAAGAACAAAATATCCGTGGATCAAGAAAAATAGTGTGCGTGATAATTTATGCTTCTATTCTCAGCTCCCAGAAAAATATTCAGAAGCCCTTTTGTTATGAATTACTGCATGCATAGATGGATGTTTGCAAGTATACATGCTTACATATGGACATTCAAGTTAAAAGTAAAGACCAACTCCATCGAAATTTCTAATAATACACACCAACAGAATCATAGACAAAAAGGGAAAAGATTTTCAGTGGGTTTAGGAGAGGAGAACCCAAATCAGTATATTCTTAATACAAAAAGGCATTGGTGTTTTCTTCCTTTCATCAATGATTCAACAACTAAAGTCATAATCATAGTCGTAACTGTTAAGCTCTTTGCACCAATGTTTTAATGACCTATGTTGGAATTAACTTGGCCAGTCAAGGGGGCGAATGAAACGATGTAGACTTATTTCCGTGTTCTTTGGAAGTGTCAGATACACTATAATTTTGAGCACATGTCAATAAGTTTCTGCTGGAACCCAGAAGGCATTATTAACTAGGTAATGTGTGAAATTATACAACATACAAAAATCAAGGACAGCCACAGTATACCATGAGCACTTCGCGAGTACTTCCAACAGTAGCCAGCTGTTGTAACTGCTCCTATGACAGCACCTGCAACACCAAATTGAGCTGCTTCCCTGGCAGTCTTGAGCTGAAAGCGGAGGAAAGCAACAAGCAATAAAACTGTGGTTTCAGAAAATTATAGGAGAAAGAAATGTTAGACTGCCTAAAAAAGCAACAAAGACTAAGAAACATCGAATTCAACTGTCCAGTTTGAGCAGTGAGAAACATCAACAATTCATGATATGCAAGCACGCGTGTGACATTGTGTGAGTGGGTTTTTTCTTTCCTTTGTTGTTTATTTTTTATTAATGCATATGCATTATTATTTTCCTTCTGGGGTGGGGAGTGGGTCAGAGAGAATATCTGAAAAAAAAAAAAACCCAATAAACTCTTTAATAATGGGCGGTTGGGCACCAATGTATTGTCACCATTTGGAAGTACGTCTATAACGAATTTTCCAATAGGTTAAGAGAGCCTGTGAGAAAACATTTATGTATCCAAAAAAGTAAAAACTGGAAATTAACTTCTTCAAAATGCACACGTCCACTATACTTCCAATTACCCTAAAAATAGTACTGAAATCCGTTGCTCATAAAAAGCCCCACTAAATGTGTAGGCAATAGCCTAATAAATTCTAGTCCTTTCTCTCACTTTATGTGAGCTCTATTATAGTTAACTGGTTTTGGTTATTTACGAACTATAATGAGTCATAGTTTACTTCCATTGTAAGCGAGTAATGTGGTATTGCATCTTTCAAGCGACCCAGAATCCTTTCCACGTTCTATGGGGCGGACAATTATAATGAGTCCTTTTCCTGAATAACTACCTTTGGTAGCCATCAATATTTTTCAGTTCGTTGTCTGTTAAAAGTGGACTCTTTACTGACTTAGAAAGAGGAAGGTGGTACTTGATATAAGGGAATGGAAGCAACATACAAGTTCTATCGCAGTCACACTCATTGAAAACTAAATTCCTAGAACATTCATTCCTTAGGAAATCCATCTTCAAAATTATGGGATGATGTATCTCTGGTTAGCCCATTCCCAATCTCATAGGAAAGGCTACATTTTACCCGGCTAAAATACCCTCCCAAGATTCTAAGAAATGAAAATGTCTGCTCATACCCCATTTTCTACCAAGTCACAACCTCATACACCAGCTGTAACCCTTCAACTTTCTCCAGCAGTTCCTGGGCTACTTCTGACCCACCAACACCCCCTACTACCATCAACCACCCATCCCACCAGCAGTCCACCATTCCCGCGACTCAACCGAAACCACCTTCATAGACACATTTCTACATCCCCCCTACCAAATTACATTCTCTCTTCCAACCACAGCCCCATGATCCTCACAACCCCATACAATGCCCTCTTCACTACCTCATGACTCCCAATTCCCTCGAGCATGTTTGGCCAAAAAAAAGTTGCTTTCTCATAAGCTGGGGTCCCATAAATTGTGTGGAAGCTGGGCTAACGAATTTTGGTCCACACAATATGTGGTGGGACGCCTACTGATAAGAAAGCAGTTTTTTACCAAACATGCTCCTTATCTATCCCCCCCAACCACCCTGCATCTCCATTCAATTATTTCCATCATTCACAGCCCTGACGTAGACATTTTTAGACATGAGGGCATGATTCATTTGTTAACCATTTTGATTCTGCTGCAATGCTCAATTGATTTTACTAAACGTAAGAATAAAATCAGGATAGAGAATCTCGATTTCAGAGCCACCCTCATTCCTGGACATACCGAGCAGATGTTATCCCATGTCAATTTCATTTCTTTCTCACCTTCACCCATTCCTAAGTCCACTCCAATGCTTCCCAAATGCATTTCCTTGTACTGAGCACCACTAACTAAATAATCAATATTGTTTGAAGTTCTTGTCCTTAAATTTCAAAAACTTCAAACATTGAACGTAAGGAAAAAATTCTATAGAAATTAAGCAAAATCAAGTAATCCAATAACACATCACAACTCGAAATAGACGTGCACAATAAAATTGAAAAATGAAAACAAGGAAAAAAAATACCATTTTCATCTAATTAAAAACAAAGGACTACATACATATGCATATATAGGCACACAGAACTCGGGCTGGGTCAGGTGGACAAGTCAGATATTTTCATAAGCCCAGTTCCATCAAATCTCTCTCACAAGAGCTTCGATCTTATAGAAAACCAATCTACCAATATAATAAATCAAGAGACACAGAAATTACACTAACATGCACAGATATTCAGGCACCCATTTGTACACATGTAATTGTAAACAGAAAAATCGGTGATAGATTGAGGTTCATACAGTGGGACCATGAACGGGGTCAGAGGCAATAAACTCTTCTACAACAGAGCTGTCCCAATGGGGCAATGGCTTCTCTGGGTTGAGAACTTTCGAATAGTTTTCCAAAAATGAAAATCTCTCAGCCCAGAACTCCTTGTACCCTTCCCAGTGTCGCTTGAAGAAAGATTTTTGATCCTGGGTTTCACTCATTCTTATCTAATAATTCTAAAATCAAAATTCTTGATTTGGGTATCTTTGATGATTTAGATTTGTATCGAATTTTCACAATAATTTCTTGATTTTGACTGTGGATTTAGGTATTGTTGAGGGTGTCAGATGGTACCAGTTGGGGTCTTGATCTGCTGCTACGCGTCTATGGTATAGTACCATCTACTGGACCAATGGTTTGTAAAAAGAATTTGGATTAATCCACGTGTACATGGAGTAAAAACTTACAGGTGATAAGGGTGGGTCCCGTGCAATAAAAAATTAAAAAAATTTACCCACCACCCTCCTTATGAGTATCTGTAAGGCATCTGTATCTATAGATGTAGCTTTTCTCAAAAAAATTTGAGACGGCCCCTAAAATTAGGATTGTGCTAGGGGTACATAGA
>CAIGRB010030316.1:9351-22250 GCA_903798255.1 Fraxinus quadrangulata | reverse complement strand
AGAATCTCGCAAGATTCAAGGTGGTCAGATAAAATAGCATTTTTTTCTGCTACCTCTTGAAATTCAAGCCATTGAATTTCTCCGATTTTTCTCCATGGTTAACCGGAACAGTAACGATATGGCCAGTTGTTTGATTCACAACATGACTGGGTAATCTAGTCACAGTCTGAGCCACAACAGAACTTGGCCCTTGAGCTATAGCAGAACCCACAGCCTAATTTTCATTAGCCACAGCTTGGGTTACATCCATGAAGTTTGAATCGGTTTCCATTTTTTAAAATGAAACAAATATAAGTTTCCAATAAACCAATATCAATTTTCAATAAACCAAATGAAACAACTTATTTATAGCAAAGAATCTATTTTAAGTTTGTTAGATAAGTGTTTTAATACTAGATACCGTATTTGCAGGTCGGATACCGTATATGTAGGATAGAAACTGTATTTGCAGGACTGATACCGTATATGCAAGATTGATACCGTATATGCAACAGATACCATATATGCAAGACTAATATCGTATATGCAACTTTGAATTTCTGGTAACCTTGCTTCTGCTTTTATGTAACTAAAGTGGGGTAATATGGTATAATATTTACCTCTCACTTTGAATTTCTGGTACATTATGTTTATCTGAACTGCATTCTGTCTGTATAGGGATTCATTCTACGTATTATTTTACTGCTGAAGAGTTCTGGATTAATAAGATCAAAATTTATTGACTATTCTACCCGAGCTTCATGCTAATAGTTGTTACTATTCCCTCAGGACACTATAATGTATTGATAGTTGGGATAGTTAAGATTAGTATTTGTGATTTTCATTCAGTTTCTTGTAAAATAATATTCAGGAAATTAAATCATCGATTCCATTTGGGCAAATGAAATTCTATTTGGTGATCGAGTTAATATCCCAACTATTGTCGTATGTAAGTTGAGATTAATTCATTCTAGCTGGTGTTTGTCATATGTAACTGGGGATTAAATTCTTCCCAGTTGGTGTTTGTGTTTTATTCCTTCTTTGAGTAATTCATATTTTGCATTAATTAGAGCTTCAATTTGACATTCGATTGATCGTTTGTCGTTGATTCTCCTATTAGAATGGCACGAAAGAATTCCGTAACCTGTCATAGTTGTAGAGGTAATGGGGCACTTATTTGCTGAGTGCCCGATCAAACGCTGATGCCATTGTGTAAGCATGGATTTCAAAAGTACTTTGAGGTGGAGGAGACTTCTAATAATGGGAAGGGGAAAAGGTACTGCAGGGAATGCAAAAGGGAAGGGGCCGGCTTGAGTAGTAGTTATTGCTTGAACGGTAATGTTTGTATATGTATGACTAGTAGGGGGAACTTTGTATTTGCATAGTGAAAATGGCTCACAACTGCATAGTGAAAATGGCTCACAACTGTTAATTTGTTGTCTGTTTCTATACAATGTGAATCAATCAACTTGTGCGGTGATTTATCCACTATGGTTGCGTCTCATTTTACTTTCGTTGTTTATAAATTATGTGAATCAATGCAAATGAAGGACATAGTTTTTGGTTTTCTCCTTCTAATTTACTACTATTTGTATCTATTAATCAAAATTGTGGCAATCCACTATGGCTGCAGAACAAGGCATCTTTACTTGTGCCTTCCTGTTCAGCTGCCTCATTTGATTTGCAGCAATCATCATGTACAAACATCACATAAAATATTCCGCCAAAAGTATGGCAGAAAATAATCGATGCAATTTTAGAATAAAACAATAATATAAACCAACAATGAATAAAAATAGTAACTCCACTTTTTGTTCGTTGAAGTAACCGAGTCAATTAACTGGCAAATAATAGAGGTACCTACAAAATAATGTTAGAAAATACTTTTTTTTTTGTTTTTTTTAAACTAAAAGCAAATTACACTTTATAATAAAAGTAGGGTCCAAACAGAGGCCCAAATTACCAATCAAATTAGACTCTATACACAAACATAACAGGACTCAACTGAGACCCAAAATAACAATCAAATTACATTGTATACTCAAACAAATAGGACACAACTCAGGCTCAAATTACCAGACCAAACGCAGAGACTCTGTAATAGCGACGTCGGCAATATTGCCTTCACGGGTCGACCGGCGGCATAGGAGTAGTCGACTGGTGGTTTGCTGCTTGCGGTAATTTCAGGTGGCGATTGTAGAGGTATTGACAGAAAACGAATGGTAATGAATGAGCCTGGTGCAGACTGCAGTTATTACGAGTTTAATCCATTATGCTAAAAGAGAACATGGAATGTGCTGGTGTGGCATTTCTAAAGCACCCCTCAATCTATTTTAATGATTTTAAGAGCCTTTTATTTTCTTATGCAGAACATAAAGGCATATTTGAGGCGAGGAACAGCTCGGGAATCACTTCTTTTCTATAAGGGGGCTCTACAAGGTCAAAAATCACTTTCTCATTTCCTGTGTATAATGTAATGTAAACGTCCATAGCTTTAACCCTCCTACCATTTTACTGCTATCTAAGAAAAGGTGTTCTCTTGTATGGCATACCACCTGGAACATGGACTAAATATTTAAGTAAATAAATTTGCCCGTCGTCGAAAAGCGTAAGCTTTTGGATGAGATAATTCGACGTGTTATCAAAGCACACAAATGTTTATATTCAAGTTTCGCTGCCCCATAGTTGGAAATTGTAGACATGTATTTGTGTTTGACACAAGTTGTACTAAGTCAACAAGCGAGGGGGCACGTTGAAAACATACAAGTAGGATATATCTTGTTCACTATGAAGTGGATCGATATTTTAGATCCCACCAATGAGGTGGCTTCTTCTGTTAATTATGGATAAGACACGAGTCCTATTCTAGAGCTTGTCTGGTAGCACTTTTCTTCCAAATTTTCAGACTTCTTTGTTCGTTGCCAGCCGCAATTTTGGACTTCTCTCTCACACTTCACTTTGACAACAGACTGAAAATTACTTTTAATCTTGATAAAAAGTGCTGCCATGACAGGACCCTAATATATTTTCACCACTATTTATCTATCTATTAGCTTCAAAGTGTGTACATAATTGCAATATATGCACTGCAATATTTTACTTGCTATCAAACATTTGTAACAACTTTTGAAGAAATTTATAATTAATCAATAAAGTTATAAAATAGGACAAGTTGCAATATTAGTCCCCAATAGTTAGTGTTTGTAATAATTTGGACCCTAACTTTTAAATTCAGAATTTATCATGTTTTTAGGGGACGTTACATTCAAAAATTCTTTTATACAACATTTGCTTACAAAAGATTAGATAGTACGATATTAAGTTCATGTTTGATTTAGTAAAAAAATTGATAAAAATTTAAATTAAAGTCAATGATGAATTTTAATCATATATTCAATATAATTTATAACTTTTATATTTGATCGAAATTTACTTAAAAAATTGATTTTTAACAAAATCGTGGGCTAAGAAAGGAAAATGAAAGCGTGCATTTCAAGGAAATTTTTGATTAGACAGATGGAATCCGCATATCTGAACGGGCAAACGATCCATTTTATCGGGTCGTATATGTAGAGTTCTGGAAAGCCCTCTCTCTCTCTCTTGGAGCCTCATCTCCCCACACCTCCAAAAACACATTGAGTGGTCCGTTCCGCCTCTCTTCGCTTCACTGCCATAAGCTTAATTCGGCAAAACCTTCAGGTACCCATTTTCAATTTTGAGTATGGCTTCGTTTTTTGTTGTTAAAAGCTTGAACTTTAAGGGCATGTTTTAGGTTATTCTACTGAAAGTCGCATTTTACGGGGTTTTAAGTGATTTATGTTTAATTTCAATTGTAATTTCAAGATATGCAGTGATTAAACATGGGCGCTTTTCGCCAGAAGACTGTTATGTTTGATGTTGATTAGTGCTGAAATTGATTTGGTTTTGGGGGAAGTTGAATATGCTGCAAATTTGGATTTTTTACGGAATAGCTGAAGTCAGATTTACACATGGGCAGCTAGACTGACTCTTGTGAATAAAAAAGGTCTAGTTTTGACCAGATGAAACTAATCTTGGAATTGATTCGGTTTAAAGATAATTTGTATGTTCTGTGTATATTGGTGGAATTTTATGCATCTGATAAATTTTTGTTTTTTCACAACTCTAGCGTTTTTTTTTTATAATAATTTTTATATGACGTGTTTGCGGTACTATTTTTTTTACAGCTTCAGTAGTGTAATTTTATTTATTTGGTTTGGTTGTATAATTCTACTTTGTTACTTCTCAATGACTTCACAAGATACTATCTTAAAATTTACACACAAATATAATAATAATATTATATTTGTGTGTAAATTTTTAGAAGTTTTTATTTCTTTATTAGTTATTTTGCTGCATTTGGGTTTTTGTGTAGTATTTGTTATGCTTTGACCGGCACTGAGATGTGTCTCAACAAATAAGTCTTTTGTTGTTTGTGCAGTCAATTAAATGGCAATCATACCTTGTGGAAGTACATGGGGAGTTCAGTCTCAGTATATGTTAAGAACCTCCATTACAAATAAATTCTCAATATCGCGTCATTGGTAAGAACTTTCAGATATTATCTTCTCAAAATTGCTAATGTAAATTTATGGGTGGACTCTTTTTCCTTTCTAAATTTATAAAATCTGACATATATTTAATCCACAGCTATTTTATGATTTTATCTTTGGAATTTTTCTTTGCTTGCTTAATCCGATTGTAGTTTTGGAAATTTGTATGCTGGTCAACACTGTTCAAGGAGCTCTCTAACTTTGCAATATGTATGTTAGATATCTCGGAAAGTGAACTCCACTCACCCATTAAAAATGTAGGACTTCGATTGAGATGAATTAAAGGGAGATTTATTTTGTTTTCTCGATAGTGATGATTAATTGTCTATCAAAGTTCTGAACCTCAAATTTGTGAGTTACATCTTTCACATGCTCTGTGTTCATGACCAAAATGAAAAGCACAGGACAATATCATTGTTGATATTACTAAAGTGAATTGTAAATACATACTAGCAATGCTGTCTCAACGAAATTGATTTTTTGCTTTTGGATTATGTGCTTGAAACAGTCGAAAACTCAATGAAAGTTCTGTATAAAACCAATTAAGATCTTGCAATTCAAGGTTTTCCATATTTGTTTGAACTTGGGAGGTTTACAAGATTCTCTCATGCACAAATCTTGGAATGACGTAGTTTGGAAATTCAGGGCATCGACACTCAAACTGAAAGCAAGTGCTGCTAATATGTTGTTCATGAGGTTGACCTTGGAGTTCATCAAATAAAGGATTCTGAGGCAGAGAAGTCCTGTTGTTGATGGGACTCTGCATGAAAGTATTTAGAAGCCTAAAAGAAAAATAAGCTTTGCTCGGATTGTTGTCGTAGCTCTCTGTTCCACTTCTACTTGAAGATGTTGAGATGGAACCGGTTGTGATGTCATGGGAAAGACAAAATTTTTGATAGAATGACACATGGTTTAAACTACTAATTTTTAACAAAAAATATATATAATAATTGGTCTTTTGCAGTGTATTTATGAAAATGTACTTACCATCATTGCCCGATTTCCTCTTACTGTAATAGGGTGATTGATTATTTATGGTAGCACGATAATTGCAAGCTAGCCAAAGTAGACAAGAACTCAGTGCCACAGTAGAGTGCCCTCAATGGTAAATTTGCTGGATGCAAGGTAGCCAAAGATAAGAATGAGATGTACTGAACTTTCGCTAAACGATGGCAGAAATGCTTGTTGTAGGCTTGTAGCTGTTGCTACATTGTTTTCTGTGCTAATACCATCACTTTCCTGTGCTAATACCAGTGATGGACATATTGAGCTCTCACATTGGGAGAATGATGTCTTTGATTGCCTATCCTTCCTACTGCTTCCATCCATAGATGCATTTCTTAAGGAGGCTCCTTGAGTCCAACACCATTTTTGCAGAGGGGCAGAGACTGATTGGAGCTCTAGTAATCAAATTATTTTTCTTGAGAGTCAATGTTGCTCTCGAGTCCACTACTTTTCGCAGAGGGACAGACTGATTTAGGCTCTTGCTATTAAAATAACAAAATTTTAAAAGGACGCCATGTTGCTCCTTGAGTCCATTACCTTGTTGTGGTGGTTGACATAATAGCATGGTGCCTGACATCGAGGTTGCTTTAGGCTTCCTGTCATTGCCCTTGTTTCTGCTCCATGTACCATCTATTTTTGAGAGTGTGCAGTTGTGTATATGCATGGACTTGTAGTACTTAACTAACTGGATGTTTTTCCATCTAATGCATGTGGGATTTTGAGAGACTCTAACTCGAAGCTATGATGCACCGACACGGACACGTGTGTCCGACACGATACGTGTCGGATACGTCGACACGCGATTTTTAAAAAAAGTACAGACATGACACGTCATCGACAAGTTTATTAAATTCTTAAAAATTCTTCATTTATATAGTATAAATTTATTTTTATATTTGTTATTAAATTTTTTTGTTGAAATCTTTTAAACATGTGTACTTATTTGTTATTGCTAATAACTTTGAATTAACAATAAATAATATTTTTAATATAAAGAAAAATGATTACGGTAGAGTGTCTGAGAAGTGTCGGTATCGACTCGTGTCGGATACGGACACGCTATCCTAATTGAAGTGTCCGTGCTATAGAGACTCGAAGTCTATTGAGAGTGTTTCATCCATTTAGTATAGATGAAAGTCCTCTGTGTTTGTATAGATTAAGATGATTAAATATGAGAATGCCTTTGATATATTTCGAAATATGATAGAAGAATGCCTTTCAAAGTGCTTAGGCCATCTTTGGAAATATTTTACTTGAAAGTAGACTTCAATGTCCAGAAGTTTCTTCTTTTGGTTAAAACATAGGACTCGTGTAATTTTTCCTTTATCTTATTTGTGATCGTCATGATAAAAGTATATTTATATGCATTTTTTTGACTTGACTACTATATAATATGCACACATCAAAATCAGTTACTCATGGAGTAACTAAGCACAGGAGTTCTTTTCGATATTTAATCAAGTGGTTTTAGTTAGATATCCACATAAGATGTAAATTAATGAAAATTCATTAATGGCAACTGCCTCCACCATTGATATTGCTTACTAGCTCTATAAATGTAGAAGAATGTTAACTAAGTGAGCAACATTTTGTATTTAGTGTTTTGTTTCTAGAGCCGTTTACATGGTACAAGGCTGAAGATCTGTGAGAAACTGTGATGACTAGGTGCAAATGGTTCTTGGAAGGGGTGACAATTTTTAAGCAGAACCACCCAAGTTGAATCGGAATTGGAACAAATCGGCCTGTTCGATTCGGTTCCAATTAAATTTTGGTCAGTTTTGGTTCTTAAAACCAAGAACCTGGCAGTTCGGGTCCAAATCTCGGTTCTAATAACTAGAATCAAAATACCTATTCTACTTGATTTTTAAAAATATATTGCACCAATCATATGGAAACACAACAAGTTAATAAGGCAAACACCGAAACGGTAAAGAGTAATGAGTAAGCTGCTTTTGATTAGTTGATGGTATTAAAATTACTGAACATACCGACTATTTATAGCATCGATTTTCTGGTGTATATTACCGAACGTACCGACTATTTATAGAATCGATTTTCTGGTGTATTAGATTGGATGTAGTTATTAGTGAACATTATAATTTTTCCCATATCATAGCTGCCAAAATTTTCATTGACAATGCGCTAGATTTCATTGCATTTGTTTAATGAAATGGATAGTAAAAAATGACTATTTTTTCTTATTCCATCGTACATTAAGTATTACAGCTTGTTGGATTTTGTGGAAGGTAAAAATCAGTGCTATTTTGAATTTTTTTTGATATTGTAGAACCGGAGCAAACCGAACCGGAACAGATCAGTTTGGTTCTACTATTATACATGGAACCGCACGTTGCCATGAGTAAAAATTCATGTATACCAAACGGTCTGGCCCAGTTCTTTAAAACCTGGACTGAAACACCCGGTGCCCACCCCATATTTCTTTTTCTTATGAGGGCATAATAAAATATGCAACACTTTCTTGATATTTTGGTGTTAAAGATATTAAAAGAATTCTCTGAATCTGTTTTCCTTAATCACTGACTCTGTGATTAGTACACAATATTTCCTTTTAAGAGTTGTTTGTAACCCTATAGATAGGTTCTTTTACTTTGTATCTTAGACATCTGTCCCAATTAATTCATTTTATAGTTTCTAACATGGGGTAAGAATCCCTTCCCTTGAGTTAAAATAGTTTCTGCTTCCGTTCTCTGGCCACATGCTTTGTGCAGCTCGTCCGCTCTTATTTTCTCTCATTTTTGTTGACTTGGATTCTATATTCTACCTTTTCCCCTTTATTACCTACTATATTTCTTCTCTTTTTTTTTTTTTATTTGGTGCAAAACAAAATGTCTTTGGATTTACTTTCTCATTACAACAAATTTTGTGTAAACATATTTCTTGTATTATTGTGTTATTTTCCATGTTTCTATTCTCTATATGACTATTGTTTTCTCCTGTACAGTATCTCAAGCAGAATGAGGTCGTCCTTATCACCTGGTTCAACATTTTTTTCTAAAGAATCCTTGAGTGCACTTTTCAGTTCGGGGTTATACAATAACTCATGTCAACAACGAAGAACACGTTTGGTGGTTAGAGCTGACAGAGTGAGATTTGTCTTTTACTATTTTTTGGTTTCAAGTTGTTTTTTATGTAAAGAAATTTCATTGTCTCCCGTTTTAGTAAATTATGCAGTTTAAGCATTGAATAAATTTTCTGATGACCTTCTATGCACAGGATTACTATACTGTGCTTGGTGTGTCTAAAAATGCGAGCAAATCAGAAATCAAAAGTTGTGAGTACTACCTTGAATCTTTTTTCTCTGCTAATGTACATTTATTTTCTGTGAACTACTATATTATTCTACACTATCTTCGCCATCTTTTTTGGTCCCAACTGGTCCGTGTTATCATAAGATCTTGATTGACAATTTCCAGAACCTGCATCAATACCAAGCCACCAGATGGCCTCCACCAATTGAGGCACGGCTGTGACATAGAAGCAATAAATCTTGTTGTGTATGCTGCCAGTGAAGCCTAGCTCAAATGGAAAGTCCGAGGCACCAGGACCATAAGTTCATGAGTTGGAAGTACCATGAGAATAGTTGGCATAGTCTAACACTGCATTAGTTTTTCCTTGCACTTAATTTGGATTTTTTTATTAGCGGACCATCTTTGATTACTTGTGTGATTATTATCGAGTCGTAAGGATTTACTTCCATCATAGATTGCTTTTAGTATTATTGCTTCACTAGATAAAAATTGATATCTTGTCTAAGCTGTGGGGTGTCTCAATTGATTTCCTTTTTTAGCTAATGGATTTTATCCCTGCATTTGTTAATGTTGCTAATGAGAAGTTACGTATCTCTTTGGATTACACATGTATGTTCGAATTAGTTCATTTGCATATTTTAATGACTTCCTGAAGCAATAAAAACAATTATTTCTTTTTGTGTTTTTTCGGTAGTTGGCAATATGCTATTTAGATTTCATTTTGTGTCAAGTTTTAATTGTTTATTGTTTCTTGTTTCAGCATATCGAAAGCTTGCCAGAAACTACCATCCTGATGTGAACAAGTATGTCTCGGTGCCACTTCAAACTTAAAAATTTAGCTTTTGATTATTTTGTTGATATTCTTAATTCTTTATTTCTTTCTGTAATCTTTGATCAGCATGCACAGTGTTCACTCTATTTAAAGTAGGGATCTTATAAACCTATTAATGTAAGGGTAGACAAATAAACATGCGAAATTAAATTTAGAAGAGAAACTTGTCTCTTAACTTTGCCTTCTTCTGAAGAAAGAAAGGTTTGTCCACTAGATTTTGACGTCTTCAAATTGTTCTTTTCTTTAATTTACTTATGCTAGTACTACATCGGGCTTTCTATTAGCAGTAGCAGTTGAAAGGTATAAATCATGATATTCGCTTTTCTGAAGAAATTCCAGACATAATTTGGCCCGTAGAATTTATTCTTTCAAAACCTGTGAGAAAAAATTTCATCAGCATGGGAGTCAACGAATACTGTATTAGTACATTCTTATTGACAGAGAGAACTAAAAAAAGTTTTTTTTGTCAACTCTGTGAACAAGGATATGAGAAAGGAAGCAATATATGATCGTCTGTAATCTTACATTTCCCTGAAGTTGAACAAAAGTTTCCTAGATTTTGAGACCCTCGTCATTTTCCCCCTTAATTTTACCTACATTATGCTAGTACTAGTACAATCTAGGGTTTTAGTATAATAGTTGAGTCAAAGTTACAAAATACGACATTCATTTGTGGTAAAATGTTCACCTTGTAGTAATTAAGATATACTTTTCAAGATACTTGCAAGAACCTTCATCAACATGGAAGTCAATATAGCACTATGTTAGTACATGCTTAAAAAGGCGTCTCTTTTAAAGCTTTATGTAAATGATACAAGTGAGGAGCCGTTTGCTCATTCGTGTTCTTTTTTCTCCTGTACTGCAGAGAACCTGGAGCAGAAGAGAAGTTTAAAGAGATTAGTAATGCTTATGAGGTGAAGTATCTGATCCCTTACCCCACTCTACCCTACCCCTACTCTACACTAATTTAGTTGACCGTTCTTGACTCAGCATGCAAGCCAGTGGACTATTGTTTAGGATTTGGTCATAAATATATGTGACTTGTGCTACAGGTTTTGTCAGATGACGAGAAACGCTCCATTTATGATAGGTATGGGGAAGCTGGGCTCAAAGGTGCTGGCATGGGCACGGGGGTGAGTCTTTCTGATATAATAGAGGAGTGAACCAAAAGAAAGAAGAAAAAGAAAAATCCGCTCCTTGTACTAGTTTTTCCTACATACAAATGTTTTAACATCGTATGCTTCTCCATGGCAGGATTTTAGCAACCCCTTTGATCTATTTGAGTCATTATTCGATGGCCTTGGCGGTATGGGTGGTATGGGCATGGGAGGAAGAGGCTCTCGTAACCGGGCCACAGAAGGTGAAGACCAGATCTACAATCTAGTTTTGAATTTCAAAGAAGCTGTTTTTGGGGTTGAAAAGGAGATTGAGATAACTCGCCTTGAGATCTGCAACACTTGTGATGGTACTGGTGCGAAACCAGGAACAAAGCCAACTACATGTGGCACATGTGGTGGTCAAGGCCAAGTTGTCTCGTCAGCAAGGACCCCACTCGGAGTCTTCCAACAGGTAATGACATGCTCTTCTTGTGGTGGGACTGGAGAAATTTCTACTCCTTGCAACACATGCAATGGTGATGGCCGATTAAGGAAGTCAAAGCGGATTAGCTTGAAAGTTCCTGCTGGGGTCGACTCTGGCAGTCGCTTGAGGGTCAGATCCGAGGGAAATGCCGGAAGGAGAGGGGGCCCTCCCGGGGATCTATTCGTGATAATAGAAGTTCTTGCTGATCCTGTTTTGAAACGGGACGACACCAACATACTTTACACTTGCAAGGTTTCATATATAGATGCTATTTTAGGAACAACGTTAAAGGTACCAACGGTTGATGGGATGGTTGACCTCAAGATTCCACCGGGTACCCAACCTAGTACAACGCTAGTTATGGCAAAAAAAGGCGTCCCCCTTTTGAACAAAAGAAATATGAGGGGCGATCAGTTGGTGAAAGTGCAAGTTGAGATTCCAAAGCGCCTAAGCACCGAGGAGAGGAAACTCATAGAAGAGATTGCCAACTTAAACAAGGCTAAAGCAACCAACAGTAGTAGATAGTCGAAGCCAACTGGCTATCTCCTTTACTTATTCCCCTCTTTATGCTTCAAAGATTGTACTGTATTGCTTACAAATGTAGCAAGTAAATTTTTCGACGACTCTCAATTTACATGCAAACTGAATTTAGGGTTAGGAAATTTTGTGGGTTAATATTTGTATTGTGTACTATACAGTGAAAAATGAGAGATTTAGTGACATACCTTTCTTCATTTATGTGGAAGTCTTCTCTATATAATTACAATAACTACCTTCTTGACTCTAATTATTCAGAATTGGTAATTTCTGATTTATTGATGTCATCTTAGAATAATTTCTCTCTCCTTTTTTTTTTCTTTTTTTGGGCTATATACCAATGCAGCTATGCTAGTTTTATCCTGAGGAGTTTATTTTGTTTCTGCTTCTCTTCTTTTTTGTTTGGAAGCCCTCTTTACAGGTGGTTCATATTAACAAAACTCATTATCTACTATAGTTATTATACATGGTTCAAGACCATCAGTATCGACAAATATAACAGAGATTATTTGCTGCTTTGAGTCAAAAACAGTTTTTGCTTCAATGCTTTTGCGAGTGACATTGTGATGCATATTCCGTAAGGATTTTAATCGAACATGTGGGTTTATATGTAAAGTATTGTGTATTAAATTAAAGGCTATAAATTTCGGTTAAGTTCGTTTAAAGTGATCTAATAGGATTTCGGTATTTTGGGATTTGAAGCATCTAATTAAAGTATGTGCCTTTATGTATAGAGACTATGTCTGTTCCTAATTTCATGATGGGTCGAATTTGCTTAATGGGCCGTTAGTATATATATACGGTTATGGTCATCGGATCAAAAGTGAATTGTTCATTCTATTCTGACTCCCATCATCAGAGAGAAATAAAGAACTACGTGTTGATTTAGAAGACTAAAAATGCATGATACATTCATTGCGATAACCATGTCTAATTCAGGTGCATTTCCATTTCAGTTTACAAATTCTTGATGATCTAACATGAACGATAAATATAACTGTAAAGTATTTTCCCAATAAGTGGTATCGGAGCCTATTCATGTTGAATAATTGAGAATCAAAATTTTAAATTTTGGTTTTTGTATAATTTTATGGTTTTCGAATTTAGCAATTCTGATTTTTGTTT
>CAIGRB010030282.1:60198-70902 GCA_903798255.1 Fraxinus quadrangulata | reverse complement strand
GAATAATTGAAAGAATTGATAAACTATCAAATTTTTATTGATAAACAATCTAGTAAAAACAACATATGACGTGTTTAACTAGGAAAAACCAAAGAGGAAGAAAACCCTAAATTTACAAAGGACATGATTGCCCCTGAGTAACTGTACAAGAACTAATAATAAAGATAAAACTAAGAAAACAAATAATATTCCTGCTTCATCACATTCAAATCCCAATTAATTAAATAGAATAACATGACTCCATAATGGAAACCAAAAATGTGTACCTATTTCAAACTTCTCATTTGCACACAAACAAAATAATATCAAGTACAATGCCATGTCCATAAGATGTCTACTTCTCCTAGAGAATATCACAGTGCTCTCTGATGTTTTAGAATTAAATTCATATTTGAATGTTATTCCTTATTTCTGAGGTTTGTTTCTAGATTTTAAAGACAAGATATACCTTAGATGAAAGCTTTGTTTGTTTAGGTCTAAAGCCATCTTTCAAATATAACAAAGGAAAATTCAAGGAAGAAAATTCAAACTTCCAAAAGGAACACAAAATAAACAGGTAAAAATGGAAACGATTTAATAAAATCTGTAGTTGACTAGGATTTCAAAGATGTTCACTGACAGTATAGAACTATAGATATGGTTGAATGATCAATTTTGAGAAGATTTTTACATAAAAATCATGATTGACACTGCTACAAACAGTATACTGTTCATGGTAATATGGTTGGAGTTTCTATTTTATCTACTTGAATGCAGCCCTAAAATGTATCAATGCATTTGGCCAATTTCGTCAGCTGATCCTAATTTGTTGATTTCATGCTAGTTTTGGCAAAGGGAAGTAGCAGACTTGAGGAAACAACTACAGTACTTACAAGAAAGCCACAGGTTAGTACATTAACCATCTAATACATAGCAATTCAAACTAACGCCAAACATTGATCTTTCATGTTCAAGCAATGGAAACGTAATAGATGGCAGACCCAATTAGCAAAAAAGGTTATGATCCCATTAAAACTTAGTCTAGAGGCATGACACAGAACACAAAGAAAGTAAATATTTTATAAATGATATCAGAGAAAATAGCAAATACAACTCTAACTCTGAAGTTACTTCAATATACTGCAAATTATCCTGTAGATTTTTAATGAACCTATTCCCTACATAGAAAATAGCACCATAAATTTCAGTTTGTGCAAGAAAATTGACTCAAGTAGGTCAAGTCAATTGAAGAGAGGTACAGTATTGAAAACTGTGTGTGGCTCTCAGATGTTTGATAGATCTACCAAGATATGAATTCTATTCTTTATGCCAAACACAAGATATTACAAAAAAATTCTCAAAAATAATTTAAAAAATGAATGTTTACTTATTTAGACCTTGCTTGATCCCCATTTTTTTTGAATATACATTTTTTGTCTTTCCTTTCAACCACACATTTTTCAATAAAATAATATTACACACAACCCAAAAATATTTCCTTCATTTTTAATCACATATTCTCCATCAATCTACTAATCCAAAATGCATTCTACACAAAAAATGGAGCTCAAATAGGCCCTTAGTATGAAAGCAATGTCAAATATCAAGATCACACATCACAAACACATCAGTTGTAAACAAACCAGATTAAAACTAATTAGCTTCTAAGAACCCGCATTTATATCGATGTTGAAATGGCCATACCCCAAATTGAATTTGTCATTTTACAAGGATAATCCTGATTTTGTCATGAACTTCTTTATCTAAAAACTTACTAATCTACTGATCACTGAATTTTTAGCTTGCAAGTTGCAATCGTGATATGGACGTGCAATTATGTCATACATTAGTACATTGCATTGAAAAAGTTAGAATAAAAAATACAATGCAAACAACTGAGAGATACAATTTTGTAAAAAATATATATAGGATGAGATTGTCAAGTGTTCCTTTCGAAATTAGAAAGTCTCATTCAGCTAAATTAGTCAGCATATATTAAAAATTGTTTTCCAATACTAGAAGAAAAAGATATTTCATAATCTCTTCACAGTTTCTTGATTAACGTGAAAAATGCAGTAAAAATGATGGGAGATACATATGCAGGCTTGCAAACAATGCTCATTAAGTCCGAGATAATACTGTATGCCCTTTTATGATAAATGCAGGCAGCTTTTGGGAGAGGAACTTTCTGGATTGAGCATCAAAGACCTACAAAACCTGGAAAATCAACTGGAAATGAGTTTGAAAGGCATCCGCGTGAGAAAGGTTAGAACTTTTTTCTGTCTAAGATAGTAACTTTTATTTTTATCTACAGCTGCCATTATCATGTAAATTGAAGTTTTGAGAATTTATTATTTCTCACAGGAACAGATCATGACTGATGAAATCAAAGAGTTAAACCGGAAGGTCCACTTCCAAAATCAGTTAGATTTTCACATTTTTATTATATCCAAGCATAGATTTAATGACTTTTTTTATTTCATTGCAGAGGAGTCTCATTCATCAAGAGAACATAGAACTGTATAAGAAGGTAGACCTTGTTTGTCAAGAGAATGCAGAATTGAGAAGAAAGGTACACCAACCATCACCCTGAAAGTACTGTATTTATGCCAGGTAGGTGAACACTTTTCCAGCTGAGCTTAACACAAGTTTTGATCCAGGTTTACTGCCCAGAGAATATAGATGAAGCAAGCAGGGATTCCCACATTAGCAATGGAATCAACAATGAATATGAGTTGCACAGCCCCATCAATCTCCAGCTAAGCCAGCCACAAACTAAGAAGAATAATACACCAACAATTATGATGAAGTTGGGATAAATTCTCTATAAGAGATCCTTGTTTGATATTTATAATATTAGTAAATAATATTATAACATTGAGTACTCCAACAGGCATCAGCTGCATTAGGAGAGGTAGCAGCACTAAAAATGTATGTACCAGTTCCACATCAACTTGCCCCACAGTTCAGTCAGGCTTCGACCTATGACATTTCATAGTTGAGCAACATGAATATGCATAAAGCAACAAAGCCATCAAATTCCTGTTTTATATTAAGAACTGATGTAAAAATTCTCTGACAAATAAGTTGCAAACAAATGCTGAAGTATATAAACATGGGATGTGTAACGTTTGTCCAGGATAAACTTTTTATGACATTTAATACTTGTGATTATGGTACTCTACTACAGTAGTTTGACTAATTAAGAACTATCAGTTGTCCAGAAACTGGCTGAATGTGACATTAGATTCAGTCACAAAGTTCATTAATTTTTCTCATGGATATATATCCATAACTCAGTAATTGGTTAATTCAATTTACAGCAGTCTATGCACTTAAAGAAACCAAGTTACAGGCTTACAACACTTCAAGGCGACATTTTCATTGAGGTAAGTGTTACAAACAGCTCTGTGAAAATAGATGGCAATTAATATACAGATTGTAACGGAAAAAGTCCTACACCAGATCAGTTTCCACTTTGATAAAAACATGCTGCATTCATCATGCCATCATGATGAAATTCTCTGGAAATTATTTGAATATCCTAACTCAGCAATTGGTTAAATCAATTTGCAGTGGGTTCTATGCACTTAAAGAAACCACATTTACAGCACCCCAAGACACAATTCATTGAGGAAAGTGTTATACACAGCCTTGTGTAGTCGATCGCAATTAGTATAAAGATTGTAACCAACAAAACTTCTATACCACATACGTTTCCAGTGACAAAAACATGCTGCATCACCAAGTTTCCAGAAAATGCTATGCAGCCAATACAATGAAAGGTCCTTCACAATTGTGGTGTCTACATACTGATGTGTGTGTGTGTGTGTGTGTTCATGATTGTCGTTAAAATCAATAATTGTCTAAGTATTTTAACCAAATATATCGCATATTATACAATGATACAAGTAATGATATACTATTCAATTTTCTTATGATGAATATAAATATAAAAAAAAAATTTATACCTTGTAACATTAAACTATTTGTTCAAAACAAACCCGAACATTAACCCAAAAAGGTAAAGGATCAAGGGTCTAAAGGTTGAACCAAGTCGTACCGGTTGTCATAATTAATTGGACAAAAATACAACTAAATTTGACTAAAATAAGTTAATATTCCACAAAAGCACTCATTAAACCGGTCTCGGACAAACGGGTTCAAGGTAGTAAAGGCGGTTTTTTCCCGACATATAAGTATGTAGGTTTTAAGGTATAACTTAACTGAATTTTGGCCGATTCTTGATTTCTCTGATCAAACCGACTTGTCCGATTTTGAAAATATAGACATATAAAAATATTAAACAAATGGCTATATTTTTTATACAAGTTCCGTGAATATAGAGGAATAGTATTCTATAAAGGATGAGGAACCCTGCTTTGATAAAGAGAAAACTAATTAGAGTAACTTTACATCTTCATAACCTATAACAATCAAAGGAAAGCAAAAACTTTAAATTCTTATAAGACCTGTAAAGAAGTTAAAAACGTGGCACTTTCTCATAATTGACATGCTTCTTGTTCATTCTCTTCACAAGTTATGCTCTCCATCCATAAAACCAAAAAAGTGCCAACACCAAGGGTTTCAACCTCACATATGGTTTAATATGTAAGAAGAAAGAAATGAGAAGCAAATAAGCGGATAATAATTGTGATCCATAGGAATGTCTTCTTGAAAATGAAGTTTGATCATTTATAAATAATTTATAAATTTTGCCAAATGGAAGCTAAACTTTCGGTCAGAACCAATAAAGCCCTCTAAAAAAATGTTTTGCATTTTAGTGTAGGAACCAAGATGAAACTGCATATATTAATGTTCGGTTAAGAACTAGCTTTCATAGAATAATGAAATTGTTATTGAAATATACGATGGAATTTAGAAATTAAATTTTTATCATCTAACTAAACACCATTCAAATTAATTTCAGAACAACCCCTAATAGTTCATTGTTCATACTTCAGTCTTTAGATTTTAATTTTCATCAATACTATCCCATCCCCCAACAACTCTCACTACATTACTATTAGCTGGATATGTACGCACTAACTCATTAAAAATTTTAAAAGTAAATTATTCTTGAAAAATCTCATGATGATAAGAAAAACCGGCCCCAAAAACCATAAATCATCATTAGAAAACTGCCAAACTTATCAAGCCGGTAACTATTGCACAAGGAAATAGCTATATGTCTACTCAAGGAGAAAGACTAGAAAAAAATAGAATTTGAGTTAATCTAGATTTTTAGTAGTTTATATGCTAAGAGTTTGTTATTATTTCAATTGTTTTCTTTTACAAGTTTGTTTAGATTGAAAGACATTTTTCTATATAAAGAGGCATAGGTTTTTGTTTACAGGCCTTTGAATATTGAATACATTTATATTTCTTCCCTTAAATTCTTTCTAGGAGTATTCTTTATTTTCTCTTTTCTCTGTTTTTTAACTGTTTGTTGTCAAATTGTTACATTCGACTTGAGTAACCATATAATTGCACTTCAATTAAACCATATTCCACCAGCTTAACCATAATTGCTTCAAGATTACCCCTTGGTTCAGGTTGCAATATATTCAAATTGCAAATATTTTAGAGAGCATTTATTTTCATCAACTATTCTCAGAACAATGAGACTCAAAGAAATTTAACCCCTGTTTAACACACATTAAAATTTTCATTCTCATACTTCTACTCATTTTCAACCACACATTCTTGAATAAAATAATATTTTCCATTACATCAATAATTTTTCCTTCTTTTTCAATTACACGTTCTCCATCAATCTACTATTTCAAAATTCATTCTTTCAAAATAATGTGGCTCAAACACACCCTTAAAATACCAATATCACTCTTCTTTCATATTTTTAAATATATGATTAAACGACCTTCTAATAGTAGAGATATGATACTATCTCATTTGCAACATAAACCAACATATATGGAGGAACTGCAAAGTTCCAAGCATAAACTTTGTAAAGTTCTTTGGTAAACCTACTTTGTCTTCATAGGAAAATAAAAGCAATTAAGTAATCCCCCAACATCAAACTAACCAAAAATGTCTTCCAACATTTTCTTTAATGGTGTGTCTTCCATTGTTTGTTTTGGCTTTAGTTGAATAAAATATTTCATGAATATCAGGATTTTAGTTAAATGTAAAGTCTAGAAGAATATAAAGGTCTAAAAGCATTTAATGGGGATAAATATTAGTGAATGAATTTAGAGTGATAGATTTTATTTGGTTGTATTCTTGCCTATTTAAGTAAATTTACATAAAGTTAAAAATGTAATCGAATTTTTTTTTATTTTTTTTTAATGGATAGATATACAAAATCATGAATGAAGCTACTCCATCTTTTATTAGGAAAGGCAACATCATTGAAGTGAAGACCTTTAAGCGATAATATGTAATCCTATGATAAGGGTCATTGCGTTGCACCTGGTCTAGCCCTCTCAATACCCTGGTGAAGTTTTAAAACTAGTAGAGTTGCACCTNCATCTTTTATTAGGAAAGGCAACATCATTGAAGTGAAGACCTTTAAGCGATAATATGTAATCCTATGATAAGGGTCATTGCGTTGCACCTGGTCTAGCCCTCTCAATACCCTGGTGAAGTTTTAAAACTAGTAGAGTTGCACCTTGATAACTTAAAGTACCTTCCTATGAGAATCTCTAGCTTTGTCAAGGATAGGGTAAGACTTGAACCAATGGATTAACTATTTGCAAAAGGCTAAAAAAACCTCAATTTGATTAATTCAAAACAGCAGGTGCTCATTACACATTTTAATAAAGCAATGACTATCTACATTTATAATACATTGCCTGCATTGATTTTCGCTGTCAAACAAACAATTCTTCAAAGGCATACAGTAGCAAACTAAAATATATCTTCATGGCATAAAATGGAAGCAATGATCCTAAACCATAAAATTAAATTTCTCCAGTGTGCCTTAAATCATAATGTAATCACCAACATTTCATGGTTTCTTGCTAATCCTATGATGTTCATCTCTTAAGCGCTTATTATGTTAAGCAAAAAATGAAATCACTTTTGAAAAATGTTAAGAAAAAAATGAAAATTGCTTTTAAAAACTATCCAGATATTTGGGAAATCTCCTTTTGTAGATGACTAATACTTCCACGAGCCATGTCCTTCCAATAATTATGAAATCTATGTATGTGCTTCGTTCTCAACGTGTGAACCAATTTGCTTCACCAATTCTACAGCTAATTTTATTTCACTCAGATGACTGATAGAGTTGGAAAATTAAACTTAAAAGATAACAAGATGTGAATATCAATAGACACATAGATGTACAGCCATACAAATTCCATAAATTCAAATCAAAGCTAACCACAAAAAAATTTTAAAATCCAAGAACATGATTTTACCTGTCTTCGCATTTTAAAGATTTATTATGACTTCAACAATTTTAATCTCTCTCAGATTCTTGATTGATCAACAGTTGTCAAGAAGTAAGCAGATTTAAAACCTGAAAGCACGTCCAAAAAGTACATAACCATTCAGAAAATTAAATAAGAAAATAACACTAACAAGAATTCTAACAAAAAGACAGATATGCGTTTTTACCTATTTGAAGAACTTGCCCAGAACACAATACTGTAATGCATGTATGTAAATTACACATCAGTTTACTATTTCCGAGTCTCCGACGAAATCAGAGCAAGAAATACAGAACAACGTTAATAAACATAAACAACGTTGATCGTGAGAAACTCTACAGAATTTACTCGAGATTGAAGAATCCTGTACTATAATATTACAGATTCTTTATGAAACGAACATACAGGGCGAAGAAAGAGAAGAAAATACCCGCTGCAGCACCTACCGGAGATTTACCGCTTTGTGAACGTACAAATAAACGCATATATGTCATGGCTAAGTTGACCATTTTCATTTTACCTAGTTGGGCTTGTTTTATCAGTGGGCTAGCCCAAAGTCTTAATTGTTTGTTTTTATCGGGTTGAAGTTGGACGTTCGAGGGTGTGAATTGAATTGTAGTTGCCAACGCCTCTCATGTCTCCTCCTTCTCCAGTCTTCTTCCCTTGTTTCCTGTGCTGTGTTTCTTCTCTGTGTTTTTTATTCTCTAGTAATTAATTTCCCTGCTTCCTTCTCTCTTTCTTATCTTCTTCTTACCTCTTTCTATTTCTGTAATTCAATTTCATTGTTATTGGATACTATAATTTTCAGTGCAATTGTTAAATTTAATAGCAAAAATTCTGCTGTTTGTTGGAATTGGCTGATTGCAATTGGTATCAGAACAGTACGTGAGCTAGGAAAATGGACACCAGTAGTAAAACTCATGAAGAGCAAGTTAAAAGGATGAGAAGGAACTGGGAGATCTTAGCTTGGTTTACCAGAGTACAATCCAAGCAATTAAACATCTCTGTGGCAGGCAAGATAAATTGGAAGGTCTGATGATGGAAATGAATAGTAAATATGAAAATATTGTGAGCATGATGGCCAAGATGAGTGGAGGGACACTGAACTCTGGATCCGAAAATTCCTCAGTTCAAGGAAACGGTAAAGGGATACAAATAGAAGGACATCCAACTCCAGTTTCTTCTGATGGTGGATTATTGAGTTCTGGGACAGGAAACTCATTCACACAGGGGAGTGGTAAGTTTGATTACCTGGTGAACACTGAAATCCCAAAGATAGATTTTCTTTACTTCGGTGGAGAAGGGCCTAGGAAATGGCTAATGAAAGCCTGAAACTACTTCCAACTCCATCAGATTTCTGATGAACTGATGCTAGGAATGGTTGAGAAGTACTTGGAAGGGAAGGCTTATATTTGGTTTTATGGATTCATTGCAAAACATCCTAGGGCTGATTGGAGTTTATTCTCAACTGCAATTTGTAGAAGGTTTGGTGAATCTACAACAGAGGGAATTCGAGATGCATCTTCTATCTGTGAATTTACCATGAATGGATAACCCAATTGAAGATTTCAAAGATCATAAATACATTCAGTTGAAGCTTCCTTTAGACCGTAGCTCTGCTGAAATAACAAGATCCATAGAAGCTGTTGATAAATGTACTATTGCAGAGGAGTATTCGAGTGCCCTTGCAGTCAAACCAGTAGAGAGTATGCCTAGCTTTTCTGGCAATTTTAGTGCTATGGAAGATGACCTTAAAGTTGTAACTGATACTCCCATAGCTGGGTTATTGAATCCTAGCTTACAAAAGGTTCTAAAAGAAATCGAGAAGGGTACTGTAAAGCAGATACACGAACTTTTTGACCGTAGTTGTGGAACATCTACAGGCAGAATGCTTGCTGTTGCTCTGGGAATCAAACTGATACCCCTGGAAAAATGTGAAGAAATATTCAAAAAAATTAGGAAAACTGGTCTTTGATGAACCCGTACCTAAGGATAATGAAGCAGCAAGTTGCAGAGAAAAGTTGGATCAGCTCTATAAAAGCTTATCACAGAGTTTTCGTGTTGATGTGCATGGATCTGAACACAGTGTAGATCAATTTGAAGGACTGCTGGGGAAAATTTTTGCTGATGAGGATGTAGATCTCCTCATAGAATCTTTATACAAGTTGTTGTTTGGGAAATTAGATTTGAGATGCCTTCTTGAGGAATACTTTAAAGAAGTGAGGCATTTTAGCGCCAGGATTAGGCTGAAGCCAATAGGTGATCCGCGTGTTGATTTGATTGCTATTGTTGCCGGCTCACTTGATCACAAGCCCGAAGAGAGAATTGTTGGAAATGCACGGTTCCACTGGCAAAGTGATGTTGAGGATCCTCACACGTTCGTCGATGTTTTTGTATCTCACATTGAGTTGATTTTACTGACGTGGTCTTGCACATACTACCAGAAATTGTTTTTTGGAGCATTTGGCATATTCCTAGTGCTTTTGCAGCAAAGAGTATCTTCTGAAGATTATGGTGTTATGGGTTTGAGATATGGCTCTTCAAATCTGTTTGTAGGAGCTACACTTATTCCTTTCTTTGTGGGAGATGAACTTCCAAAAGGTGCCTGGTTACTAAGCAAGATGGGAAGTTTGACTGCTGGGGGTGCAATATGAACCAACAGTTGGAAACAAAGATGGAACAAAATACAAAAGGTTGGCAAATTGGAGTTTTGCTATTGGTTATGGATTAAGATGAAGGAGTCCACTGAGCTCATCCTTCAATTTTGGACTTGAACTCGCTAAAAATTCGCAGTTCACTGCTTCATTTTATCTACACATGGTGATTCGAGGACCAGTGAAAAATCCACTTGAAGAAAATGAAATAGTTGGAATCACTAATCACATTGACTTTGGGTTTTAGTTACAGACAAGCATTGACGATGCAAAATCATCAAATAATATTCAAGAGCCCAGTTTTCAAGTTGTTGCATCTCGGCATGCCAATAAAAATTTCTTATTGGAGGGTGAAGAGAGTGGTGCAGGTCATGTCAACCAGACATGTGCCACCTTGCACTACTTACTTAATCCAAAAGTGGTGAAAAGAATGAGGCAATTACTAGCAACGTACAAAGAAGATATCCCGACTTTGAACCTTGAGGACAAGGTTAATTTAAGGGGATGGGATGTAATGGCTAACTTGTCCTATTTACTTTTATTTAGTTGAGCTTGTTTTTTTAGTGGGCTAGCCCAAAGCCTTTATTGTTTGGTTTTATGGGATTGGAGTTGGACGTTCGAGGGTGTGAATTGAATTGTAGTTGCCAACGCCTCTCCTGTCTCCTCCTCCTCCT
>CAIGRB010030282.1:33639-50887 GCA_903798255.1 Fraxinus quadrangulata | reverse complement strand
GCCTTGCCCTCATGCTGGATCTGCACACTTTGGTTCTCGGGAGCAAGGCAACAGTGGAATTCAGCTGCAGTCCAGTGAGCTGAGTCCACTAATTCGGATGTCATAACTCGGAAGTTGTGAATGGACATATGTGTGACATGTGTCCTGGTCGGTTTTCATTGTCCATGCAAGTGGAGTGTGTGGGCAGTTGCTGGGAATAGTCATGGAGGGCAGTTTCTGGCAGTTCTGGCCTTGGTGGGTCGGTTTATCCCTTTGCAGTTAGGGATGTTAACTGCACACTCGTTTTGGTCTATAAATAGTTCACAACCGGGCTGATGAGACACAGAAAGTGTTGTGTTCCTTCAGCATATAGAGTGAGTCTTGTAATTATTGTGGAGTAATAATACGAGTTGGGTTTTTCCCGTAATCACTGTGTTCCATATTTACTTTCATTATATTCGTGTGGGTTGTGGGATTCGAATTGGCTGACTGAGTGAAACCTCAGTGCCATCACAGGCAGAAATTTGGCTAAGTGTTTGTAGCAGACTTCGTCCCTGTGACACCATCCTATACCCAAAGCTTTTTATCAAGAATCTATTACCCCTTCTCGATGTCGATTCTATTGAATTTAGATTCTTAGAATTCGTAAGAATGAATTGAAACTCATAAAACAATAAAGAGAATTGGATGGAATCGTTTCCAAATAAAGGCTGCCCAAGAAATGTTTTATGAATATTTAGGTATGCATAAAAATGTGTGATTTTTTCTATGCTAATAGCACATTTAGTTTGTACATATAGATTACATCCAATAAATTGTGTAAATCAATTGGACCATGTTCAATTACAGCCTGCCAGGGTTATATTAAAATTTAAAATGAGAAAATTTCCCCCTATCATACTGCAGCAGACACCATGAATTGCCGTTAACTCACTTCAATCATTGATCCAGCCTGGCTTGCCATGAAAAGGATGTAATTTCTTGTGGGGTAAAAGATTTTGAACGATGATTTTAATTGGTTGATGCATTCAAAAATAATGATGCTTATCACCAATTTAGCTATTCGTCGACAGCTCAATTGGTGGAACTTTTGAAAAGTCAAAATCTGTAAAGGTCATTTTTAAAAATATTTTGATAATTTTTTTAAAAATACTTTGTCTGATTACGATAGCTTTTAGATAAAAAAAACTGATTTAAGATAAGTTCGTCGTGAATATCTTCTGCTTGCAGAAGAGGAATAGAAGTCCAGCACCGTAACATGCAGAGTGCAGACTAAATCAGGATAAAGAGTTCGAAACATATAACAATAGAAACTCATTTGAATCTCACTTCAATATATAAAACACAGAATTCACCAAATTGATTCTTAACACTCCAAATTAAATAGCAGATATATGTAAAGATCATAATTTTCATATTAATCACACTCAAGTTTGTGTAACCTTATTAATCACCTTACCCCCTGCTTCAGCTTGTCTCATCTCACCACTAACAGCACCCATGGCTTGATATTGAGCCGGTTGCATTGGCGGAGCCGTCATTACTCCTCCCGGCGAAGTGTACATCACCTGCCTCCCCATCCCTGTATCGTAAGCGAATTGACCGTACCCAGCCTCCGTTACAGGTCTCACCATTCCGTAACCTTCGGAATATCCAGCCATTTTGGGAGCCGCCTGTGGCGGCATAGTTTGTGGGGCCATTGCTGACGACGGAATAGCGTTGTATGCCTGATGATCACGGTAAACCTCCGATGGCATCCTTTGAACTGTGTAGTAACCCTGACCGGCTGGTCCGCTAACCGGTCTCATCATCGGCGCGTGGTACGCGCCTGCCGGAGTTTGAATCATGTAAACTTGCTGTTCAGCGTTGATGGTGCTCGGCGGGAAAACTCCTCCAGCAAATTGCTTCTCCGGCCAGTATCCAGGAGGGCCACTAGGAACGGAAACTGGAGGCAATTTCTCCGGCACCTTGTAATAATCGCCTCCGGCAAATCCTCCCGCGAGATTTTCATCGTTTCTTCTTCTGTACACCCCCTGCTGCTCCTCAATTCTCAGCCTCTCAAGATCCCGAATGTGCTGCTGAATTGGATCCGTCCCCATCGACCTTTCTTCAAAACGGTCGTCTACCTCAACCTTCTGCAGTGGCTGAGGCACCATACCAACCCCTTTCTCCAATCCAAACAAGTAGTCCACATTATCGTTAGCCGGGGGTGGCTGAGAAGACACAGCCGTCGCCACCGCCGCCGGCGGAGTCGTCATAACCGGCCCAGAATTCAACGCTTCCACGAACCTCTCTTTCTCCGACTTCGGATCATCAGACCCGAAACTCCGAACCGATGAATTCGAAGACTGATTAGGGGAAGTAAAAATAAAAATCCTCAGCCTCGATGGCTTTGGAGAAACCCTGAACAACCGATCATACTCATGCATCATATGCTCCAAATCATCATCATTAGTCACCGAAATCAAAGCATCCAGATCTTCACCTGGCATTTGATACTTAAACGAAATATTATCACAGTCACACAACACAACAAGCTTTGACAGTAGAGAACTGAATTTAATATTCCGATCAACCGCCAAGATCTTTGTCTCTCCCCCTATGTACGACAACTGATTATCGTTCGGCCGAGGGTGGATTTGGCCGCCATAGCTGCACATGAACTTCACTTTATAATTTGGGGGAAGTTGATTGTTCTGCGAGTCCTCCCACGGCGGAGGATTCTCGAACTCGATTTCACGCGAGCGCGGTGAGGAGCCGCCGGACCCCGGGTACGAAGAATTGTAGTAGTTCTCCATCAGCGCACGTTAGCGATGAGCAGAAAACTTTAGAAATGAATGATTACTCCATTGAGACGCGATGGGAAGGAAAGTGAATCCGAGGGAGAGTTCATGTAATTTACTCGAATTTGGGTGTTGTTAAGTTCACTACAAGTGAACTGATTTTTCGTGAAACTTATCTTATTTTTGATGACGTGGCAGGGGCTGAGATATCGGGTGTGTTTTTTTGGGGAGAAGTGGCTGGGTGAGAATAGCATGAGGTGGAAATAGTGGAGAAATTTGAGGAGGCAGTGGGGGCCACAATGCGGTGGTGGGACATTGTTGAGAAGAAAAGATAAGAGAAGAAATTGCTTAGAAGCATAAATTAGTGTTTGGGTCCTTAATCTTTCACTTGATGCAATTATAGGCCTTTAACTTTCAAAAGCAGAGTTTTGAGACTCTAGCCTATTTAGCCCCCGTTTGACAATCATTATTTTCAAATTCTTTTTTTTACATACCCAATTTCAACCATATTCACACAGTAAAATATTTTACACGTAAACTTGAAACATTTTCAAACTTTTTAATTACACATTCTCCTAAAAATTATTATTCAAAACTATTTTTTCCCAAAACAATTATTGTCAAATAAGTGCTTAAATTAACGAATCTAAATCTTCAAGTGACCAAAGTTTTTAGTAATGACTTTAAAATTGCACACGATTTTTACATTATTCACTTTCGAAATTGAAGCTACAAGCTCGAGGTACGAGGCAAGGGGATTCCTATGTCATTCCTGTAGATGATTAATATTGAATTTTTTGTCGCTGTTTGAACAATTGACACTAGTACAGATCCTGTAGATGATTAATATTCCTGTAAATTTTAATAACTTTTTTTACCCTTGACACTAGTACAGATTCTGGCGTCCTCGTGTCCTTTGGTTGTTGCAAGATAATCACAAATTCAACTAAAATCCATTTGCAATTTGAACATTCAAATTGACGAGTCTTATTTTCAGATATTCGAATAGGCAAAGATTCGAAAATACATTTTCAAAAGTTAAGGATTACTACGTGAAAAATTAGAAAGTCCAATCTAATTTAAGTGGGCCGTGGGTGGAGTTGGGGTTTGATGAGTGGGATGGGACTAATAATGGGTGGGTTAAGGCATGTAGTCACAGGTATATGGTATTTTTCTCATTATAAAAGTGTGAAAATGGTATTGCAGCAGAATTTCAACATTGCATGTTTGGGAGTCCACTTGTTATTATGAGATAGGAGTTTTTTTTTTATGTACATGGAACTTATCTTGATTAACATCTTATTTAAAAGTTTACTAAATTTTTATTACTTTTTTACTAATTTAATAATGAGAATTCTGTGACGTACTTAAATTTTTAGACGAGATAGTTTGATACGAATTTGATTGTTACAAAAGCACATCCTACAAAGAAGACAAAAAATTTAAAATAAGTTTTGACTTTCAAAACACTAAAGATAGTACAGATATAGAGTTTTCGAATGTTGTCCTCACTTCACTCAAGTTTTAGTGATCAGTTCATTTCTTCGAAATAGTAAATGACAAAACGTTACAATCATCTGTGGATAACAAATCGCAACTCTCGATGTTCACAAGAACAAAGCACTATGCTTATCCTAAAACTATTTGTTTTTACCAATCATTAGTGCCCTCAAAGTCATGGTAGTGGAATCTACAAATCTTATTTTTACCAACTATTTGTTTTTTTATTTATTTGTTTTAGTATTCTAAATTTAGAATAAGTTTAATTTTACGATATTGTTTCTAATTATTTAGGGATGCAAATTGAATTGTATAGACAAGATCACTTGAATAAATACAGAAATCAGTTAATAATGGAATAAAAAAGACGAAAAATTATGGTTGGATTCCTCAACATTCAATGCGAGGTTCTAGGTCTCCACCTTATTGAATATCTGAATTTGAGTCCTCATATAATCAAAATTGTTGATATGAATGTTAAATCGTAAATGGTCTTCAATCGAAAGAAAAATATTATTGATCTGATGGTTTCTGTCGATAAACTTGAGTCAAGGGGAACTCAAATTTAAAGTTTTAATTAAGTCAAAAAGCCCGTCGATGGTGATCTTAATTACAAATTTTCCAAATTTTGACTTACTTATTCATATAGGATGGAAAAGACCACTCAATATGGTCAAATATTTTGGGCATGAATATTAAAGGAAAGAAATCAATATTTCATATAAAATAAAACACAAAAAAATAAATCATTATCTTTGTACACAGGACAAATTCTATATTTAAATAAAAGGAATTGGAGCAAATAATTCCTAAAGATGGACTGGTACGAGTAATTTTGCCATCCCAAAAATTTCCTCCATCACTTTTCTTTTCCCTTTCTTATTTTTCTAAAATTTTCTTTTCCATTTATTTTCTTTTTTATTTTCATATGGGCATTTTTTGGTATAAAATGTTTGACCCTTTTAACGGTTAAGTGAAAGAAATTCGTCCAAGAGAACCATCTGCACTCAATAAGTGATATATCAGAGATGATTTCGTTAAAATTTGAAGGTTAGGGACTATTTACACAACGATCCATAGATTAGGGACTATTTATGCCAATTTCACTTGAAATTAAATCATGTAAAATAAATTATTTATTTTCTTAAATTAGGAAATTCCCACGAACTCACTGTATAATATAAGGGGTGAAATTTCACAAGTCAAGTCATTAAATATAGAAAATTCAATTTTCGGGTCTTAAGTTTGAAAAATCAAAACTCAAGTATTAATTAAGTAATTAAAAATAGTTTATTAATTAAATATATTAAGGTCACAATTATATAATTAATGATCATATGTGCGTACTTATAGGTCAAAACATCACATATTATCAAATTAATTGGTTACAGATTATTTCATCGATCACAAATAAAAAAAAATTATAGGTCATAGATTTTCAAATTAATTGATTAAAAATTATTTTTAGTCACAAATTATCAAATTTTTAGGTCACAATTAAATAGTGGATCACATACATTAAATAGTGGATCACATACCATCACCACTAACACTATCACCACGGCTAATTGCGACCACCATCACCCTGCCACTGTCACTACTACCACCACAACACCACCACTAGATCTAATCCACTATCAACAAAACCACCACAATAACCACTATCAGATCTCCAGCCACCTACACCACCAGCAACCACTCATATATTAACTATTTCATAAGTCACAAGGTCACAAATGCCGACCCGCTCCAACAGAAACGCATTGCCACCACCACCATTTTGTAACCGACCACCGACAACTTGCACCACTACCATCGCACCACAACCACTCATTACCACTAAAAACAGCCATTTACAAACTAAAAACAAGTAAACCGCCAACAACTAACATCAAAACAACCCCAAAAACTCCGACTATGCAGATTAGATTGGAAAAGGAAGAAATAACACCCAAAAACCCACGTCGCCACCAATTGGAGTAGACGTCGCTAATGCGATGTCGCTGTGAACGACAGCGTCAACGGACTGCAAAGACACGATGTTGCCTCGACCGACAACACTGTTGAGAACTTTCAGCAATCCCCGATGCTAGCAAAGTCGATCGATGTAGTTCCTTCATCGTCAGAGTTTGAATGGGTCAACGGCGTTCGAAAGGATAGAAGGGAGAGATGTAGAGACAAGAGAGAAAGGAAAATAATTAGGATTTGGGTGGATGGAGTTATGGTTGGTATATAGATTAATTTAATTTTAAGATAATATTAATGTAATATTAAAAATTTTAAATTGTTACCTGATTTTTGATAAAAAAAAAATCTTTCAAATTTGATTTATAAATTGTGCATTTTAAATTTCTGGATAGACGTAATTTCCACTAACTAACGTAAGAGCGGCTGAAGGCCCAAATTGGTAATCCGTAATCTGCCACGTAAAAGGATTCGCAGCCTTGATCCAAATATTTTTTGATCTTGTGACCGTTAGCACAGGGCTCGCGATTCTCTATCTACAAAATGCCAAACGCGGTAAACGTGTGGCTAACTCTTCTTCCTTCCTTCAACTCAAATTCCATCTTAAATTAGAGTTTTGAATCAACCCATAATATAATAATATGGATTCCAAAAATGAAAATCTATTTCTTTGAGAAATTATCTGCTCCTTCATCATCAAAGTCGATATGTTGGATTCAGTAACGTATCGTTACACTCCCAGAGTAAGACTCTTTCCTGTCACAAATTTCACCATTTCTGATTCAGGGAAGAAAAGAAAAATTATGATTGGTGCTGAAAGAATTTTGATTTGTGCCCTCCCCTCTTTTATTAACCAGGGCACGCTTTGCTGCATTAATCTTAGTTACAAACATACAATGGGGTGAGCGAAACATATTTATTTGTGAATTTGGCTGATTTTAAAAAAGTTGCACTATGTTGAGTCCAGTACATGGGAGAACTAACAGCGTATTCTGTACTTCAATAGCTTAAGGCAAATCCTACATTGAATAAACATCAAATAAATACACAATTCCTCTTAAAAAAAAAATTGACCTCAACCTTTATGGAGCTTAATATGATAATACAGTTCATTAAACTGAAAGGTAATGAAAGGAGCAAGCACGTGGAGTCCAAGATTAATTTTTTTTTCTGGTGAGGCATGTTAAGGGTAATCCCATTATCGTAAAGTTCTTGACTTCTTAATGTTCGGATTTTCTGGATTCCCAAGAAAATTTAAAAGGAATGTAATGGAAAATTTATGATTGGTGTTGGGTGCTTTTCTTGGCATTTCTGATTACATACTTGCACGTGTCAATCTGGGACTGAGAATCTTGATTTCTTATTATATTTTGTATTTCCCCCTTTTTCGTTCCTTCTCTTTTATGAAGTAAGGCACTGTTTGCTTCATTGATCTTCCTTAAGACATGGTACCAGACCACATGTTCTTGATGGTAATTATGCTATGCATTTATTGTAACTATTTTTTTTTTATCATCGTTAATATTTATATACTTTTCGAGAATATGTTAATTATTCATCTATGATCCATGCCGTTTCAGTTTTCTTTTTCTAGCACCAATTTCTTGTTGGATTTTAGAATTATGGTATTGTCATCTACGAATATTGGTGAAGCAATAGTAGTGCGTTGCCATCAAGATACTTGCCTCCTTTGGTTGTTTTGCTACTTCCTTTGTGTGTAAGTAGTCTTGTCTTGATTTTTGCTGTGCGAGAACTTTTGTAGTTCATCTGCTGTAGCTTTGATAGATCTGCAATATTTTGCATTTCATTCTTATATACTTTCTTTTAAATTGTATTTCTTAATTGTCCAAGTTGGCCCAAATTTGTTCAAAACAAGCTTAGTTTATTATATTTCTTAGTTGTACAAATGTTGATTAGATGAGTACTATGGCTATATTTCTCAAATTTGAGGTCAGAAGTATTCATAAATGCTCATAATTCTCTATGTCCACATGCAGGGTAGTGACATATTTCAGACTAGCTCCTTTAGAGCTACTTCTTATACTTCATGTCCATGTCGACGTTATTTCAATGTCTCGCATGCTTATAACCAGTTAGTGCAAATCCGACCAATTCCCATACATCAGAAAATATGTTATCTTCCCTACAGAACACACAATGTCTTCAAGGGAACACCTTTGTCATCTTACTCTATTGCTGGTAGAGAAGAATTTTCCTGTTTCAACTCTAGACAGGTTTGGAAGGTGAGATTGAGGATATGTGCAGCTCTTGACGTTGCCAGTGCTGTTGATGTCATCAATGATTTGGGACTAGACACCTTGACTTTCTTAGCTGTGACGGTACTGGTAGTTCCTGCTTTCAAAATGGTCAAAGCTAGCCCTGTAAGTTAACTATACTAATCAGAAAGAACACACACGCGTGTCCTCATATGTTTGTTGGTTTTGACTTAGATATAAGTGAAACATAAATTATGATGAAGCTTTACTATTCTGTAGTTTCCAAAACTCTAAATGGTACTGCAATTATTTTGTCATTTTTTTTCTTAAATCACATAGTGTTTGTTTCAGATACTTGGTTTCTTCTTTGCGGGAGTTGTGCTCAACCAATTGGGCCTGATTAGAAATCTTATAGATGTTAAAGTTCTATCTGAATGGGGTATTCTCTTCTTGGTAAGCTTAACATCGTTTCTGCTTTTATATTGTCATCCGTGAGCCCAAAGATATTCATGAGTAGTGGCATCCATGCGTCCACAAAATGCATGGATATTTTACTATTCCGCCCCATTTTCCTTTTCACATTGCTGTTGTAATCGTCATCTTTATCCTCCTGATCTTCCTCACATTTTTCCATTATTTCAAGAAAAAGAGGATCCAACTTAAACCGATCAGACCATACTTGAAAACAGGGCTTAAAAAGGTTATAGTAGATGCTCCATGAAATTGTCGTCAATCTGAAATAAACTTTTGCACGACGATTAGGCATCTGCGAAATGCGACAACAGGCTGAGGCAGGTCATACTGGATGATTATTAATTGTAATAATTCAAATTCTTGTCTCTCGAGGATTGTGAATAATTACTAGACATGTCATATGGTTTCAAATTTTCTCATCTGCAAGTGTCATACCACTCCTTACAATTGCCAAGAATTATTTAGGAAACCTTTCTATAATTTTTATATGATCTGAAAAATTGTGTGTTAATTATAACATTTTTTCCTTATACAAGTTACTTTCGTTATGTGGCTCTAGGAAATCTTAACTAATAGATGCTTTTTTGCAGCTGTTTGAGATGGGGTTGGAGCTTTCACTCGCACGTTTAAAAGCTCTTGCCAAATTTGCATTTGGCATGGGACTAAGTCAGGTACAGTTTGCCAAATATGCTGTAGCTGATTGTCAATAGTAGATTAAGTAATTCAAATTCATATATAAATGGAAGTTTGTTTTATCCTATTTGCTGACAGTTGGATTTCATAAGTTTTTAAGATTAATAATATGAGAAAACCTTTCCTCAACTTAATGTTCTTCTCGGAATTTAGCAAATGAACCTTTATTATCTTAAGCTGCATCAATTCTAGACAGTACCTAGGATCTACAGCGTTTTCTCACATCGGAACCTAGTTTTTTGTTGTTTCTGATGTATGTTGTTCAAACCTCTTGGTCATTTTTTGGATTTTCCCTGTTAATTTCTGTTTCTCATGGAGACAAAAGAATGTTAAGAAGTTTCTGCCCTGTATGCTGTATTGTTAGATTTTTGTATGGTCATATAAATTGACTTTTATATTTGCTAATGTTTTCCTGGTTTCATTCTGTTGAAGGTTTTGTTATCCACTCTCGCTTTCACAGTATTCGAGCTTCCACCAAATAATGCTATTGGAACGAGAATTTTGGAGTTCCTTTTTCACTCAAAACCTGACTTGGTGAGAAACTTTTCCAGTAATCAACTGTACACGTTGACAATAATTTGTTATGGAAAAAGCGTGTGGTAAATGGAATATCATTTGAGGGTTATTGTCCCCTCAATTTCGATATATTGTGTTAGTCACTTAAATTAATAAAAATATATAAATGAACATTGACCGGTGATTGGTCATTAAAATGAATATAGGAAGACGTTGGTATGAATTTATTAGAGTAATTTAAGATCCTCAGAGTCTATAATTCGTTTATTTGAAGTTAGTTTTACTTAGCAGACTTCGTAAGTTTTTCATGTTTTTAGCATTTCATATTCTATAATATTTTAGTTACTGTATATATTTTAAATAGCAAAAAAAAATTATTTTTTTAGTCAACTAATCTTTTTCGTGTTGCAATCAAATAATATAATAGAATTAAACTTTCCCTAGCATTGCAGCATCCTAAATTAATGAAAAATTGAACAAAACTCCAAGACATGCATCATCCACCTCAAACTAAATCATTTGCACCAACTTTTATTGAAATTTTGAATGGATTTTTTTTTTTTTACGGATTTTCCAATCTTATTGAATCTATTCCATGTCGTAAAAAACCATATATTCCCTCTGCAAATTTTAGCGTTTATCTTGAAATCACGACTTTTTAGAATACAAGCCCCATGAGCAAATTGTCTCGGCCTTATTCAAAAGTGCACAATCAATCTTGTTCAGCATTATTTTTCTTGAATATTGAAGCAAATGGACGATTTCTTTGAACAAATTTTCTGTAACCTCTCAACCCAAGTGACCTGGAGTGCTGCTTTGAAGGACTGGATTAGATAAATACAGAATAGCGATCAAAATTATTATTATTATAAGACATTTCAACGCAAAAAATTCTCAACATTTGGTGGTTTACATTTTAAAATCCTTTTACTGCTAGAGAAGATGATTAACATTTCATTATTTTCATTTGTTGGTTGGTGGGAAGTGAAAGAATCGGCGCTTTATAAATTATCTGTTTTATGGAATCCTAGATTTTTTTTTTTTCACACTTTTGTGTTAGAAAGTTCATCTTTTGCAAGTGAAACATGGCAGTTAACACCTTAAATTCTTAATGATAATACGAGTCATTGGTGAAAAATCGCGTATAAGATGAAGGCTCTGAAGGGAACTCTGAAATTGGTAGCATCAACTTGCACGATCCGTAGACAAACTAAAACATCAATTATGCTAGTTCACTTTTGCTCTAGTTTTCTCTATGGGCTTTCTTTGGTATGCTAGTCTTTTATGATTACATATTTGATCTGCTATAATGTATAATGCATACTGTGATTTTCCAAATCTGGCTGCAGTCAAGGATTACAATTTAATGCATTGGTGTCATGGCTGTTTAATGTTAAAATTCATTCGTTTCGTGTACATGGTACTTTGTGTTGTGCCATCATCTTTCTGTTTTATCTGTAAGATGCTGTAAGATGCATTCAAAAACTGTAGGTCAATATAAGAAGCGTTGACGAGGCTGTAGTAATTGGAGCTGCTCTTTCATTGTCTTCTTCAGCTTTTGTTCTTCAGGTATTTAGATTTTATTAAACGACTTCATAACCATTCCTTGGTGGCAATCGAAATCTACTAGTAGAAGGGTAATATACTCGTCACCTTATATTATTTTGCAGCAGGCCATATCTTCTTTTCATTTTTCTATTTCTTCTAAGATTGTAATTTTAAACTTGTCTGACAGTATTAGATGTCAATGTCATAATGAATGTATTCAACATTTCTTGAGAAGATATACTGCATTTTAGGCTGAAAGTCACATCAGTGAAATTGCACAATGAAAGTTGAACTGGCACAGCACCATGGTGACTGTTGAGAGGGAAATGAGGGCATATTTTCCATGGACATCATGCCCTTCGACTGATTGATTTGCGTAATCAATTGCCAAACTATGCACCCTTTCCATATTCTGAAGCTTCCCACTTTGTTTCTTTCTATATTTTTATTTTTTTTGACGGGGGAGATGAAGGAAGTCCCTAGAATGCAGGAAATCTTCTCAACTTGATCTTTTTCTTGTGCTCCAGTTGATTGAATTTGCATCGAATTATATGACATGGTAGTAGATAGGTCAATTGCTTCAAAAGGGGCAGGTGGCATTATTCTTTTGTTTGTTGCAACTTCTTTAAGCTAATGGCATTATTCTTACATTAATTTATAGCTTCTTGCAGAAAAGAGAGAACTTCCCACTAGATTTGGTTCAGCAACCCTAGGGATACTTCTATTGCAGGTTCCATATACTCCTTTACACTTATACACTTCGAACTGGAATTTCTCCCAATCTGTTTCTATTCCCGTTTGTTTTCCTGAATTGGCTAGGTCTGGTCATGCACAGTGCATAAAAATAGTATCAAGTCAATAACCTTTTGGGTCCCTACTGCTTGATTTTTGCAGGACATAGCAGTTGTCCCTCTCCTTGTCATACTACCAGTGTTGGAGAGCCAGGTATGTTGAGTGTGGACGAGGTATAATCATGAAAAGAGCTGCTTGAAAACTAATGCTTAGTTCATTTTCTTTTATATTTGGACCATGATTTTCTTTCTCAGAGTTGAGGTGAAAGGGTAGGAGCCATCAGTATCTTATTCGAAGTAGAAAAATCTGTTTATCAGTTAAACATCATTGCATTTGCCTTCTTCTGGTTGACAACTCAACTCTCAAGTATGCAGAACTGTAGTTAATGTTCCAAACTACCTGAGATATTAACGGCCAAAATTTGGGTATCTAGTATCATCTGAATGATATGGCAAGAATGTTCAGTATTATTGCATAGTCATCTCGTATAGTGGCAAGGATGTTCAGTATTATTGCCCAGTCATCTCGTATAGTGTCAGATGTATTGGTCAGCCATGAACTTTCAACCTTATTAATAGAATGCAAACGGGTTCGTGCATTTTTCAGCAAGCTATGCTGACATCAGTGCATGTTCGCCATGTTTCAACAATGTTGCATTCTTAGTTTGTGATAATATTTGCTGGTTTTAGTTTCTCTTGCATAACACGACCGCACCAATTTCAACTGAATAGATAATTTAAAGATTTGAAATCTACCGTCTGCAGAATTTGGTGGAAGAAAGTATTTGGCCAATGCTTGCCAAAGAAAGTTTAAAAGCTTTAGGTGGACTAGGATTGCTTTCTCTTGGAGGAAAATACCTTCTGAGGCGAGTATTTGAGGTGTGCACAAAACCATTTATTTCAGATGAAGTTTTAATTTTGTGATGTACAAGCTAAATTATATTTGTTGACTCTAGGTTGTTGCAGACACGAGAAGTTCAGAAGCTTTTGTTGCCCTCTGCTTACTGACTGTAGCAGGGACATCACTTTTAACACAGAAGTTGGGCTTCAGTGACACGGTTGATATACTTTCCTTGAATATACATGGAAAAAGGCAGATCGAAGCCATTGAGTTAATATATTTTTTATTTTATTTTGTGGATTTGCAGCTAGGAGCTTTTCTAGCCGGGGCTCTTCTGGCAGAAACAAACTTCCGTACACAGATTGAAGCTGATATAAGGCCATTCAGGGGATTACTTCTTGGGTTATTTTTCGTGACAACTGGGTCTTCTATTGACACTCAGGTATTAATGTACTGTGACATCATACAGTATATTTTCTCTCAACACACACTGAGGTATTAATATATTCTGATATCGGTGCATCCATTTACACCTTATTTTACCACTTGTTGCAAATTGCTTAAACTTGACTTCGTCATTGGTTTCTTAGTGAATGGTTCTTACATTGTTTATACTTTGGTCAGAGTTCAAGTTTTGGAAATTTATTTTCTTTACAAGTGCACCTTTTATATGCAGCTTCTTTTGCGAGAGTGGCCAAATGTATTTGCGCTGTTGGGTGGTTTGATTGCTATCAAGACACTCATTATAACAGCAATAGGTCCCCGAGTTGGATTAACTCTCCAAGAGAGTGTGAGGATAGGTTTTCTTCTTTCCCAAGGAGGCGAATTTGGATTTGTAGTTTTTTCTTTAGCAAACAGGTGAGCTGTGATTTACATTGCTTGAATATAATCTTCTTTTTCTGTTACAATTAACTTTTGCCGTTATTATAGGCTTGGGGTGCTGCCACTTGAACTGAATAAGCTTCTAATAATCGTGGTTGTTATGTCTATGGCACTTACACCCCTACTCAATGATATTGGACGGAAGGCAGCTGATTATATTAGTGAGAAGTTTGAAGATGACAATGTAAGTCACTGCAACTGTTTTGAGTTCTCATTATACAATAGTTTATAAGAGAGCTACAGTTCAATAGAGAGGGCGTTAAGTGCTTCTGAGTTGTCTGTGAACTTTTTATTGTTAACATTAGTGTCAAAGGGGATGCAAGCCATATATAACAAGATGACATTAGATCTTCTCATTATTGCTCTATATAGGTGGTTTTGTACCATGAAAATTTACCTACAATTAGAAAGTTGCGGCTCAATCGTCCTCATATGAAATCTTGATCCAAACCACTTAGTGATAGGATGAAATGTAGGTCTGTTTCTCTCTTTATATGATCCTTTCAAAGGAAACTTGGAGAAAAGTTTGTATCACAGTTCTGAGGCTGCTATCATCCTTCTCTACCTCAGAAATTGCATTGACAAGAAGAAATTTGAGACAGGCGGTTGGAATTTTCTGATTACTGTACAATTTTTTTCTCTGTTTACCAGATATTGTAAAATCTCTTTCCTTTCGAGTTCTTGACTGAAAAATCTGTTGATACAGAAAACTGTTGACACAGTAAACTTTGATGCCAGTGAGCCAGTTGTTATTGTTGGGTTTGGGCAAAAGGGTCAGGTAATCTACTCTACCAGCCGTGTTTTTAGCTGAATCTATGTTATTAGTTTGATTAATTTAATCTTGCTCCTGTACAAGGTTCTTGCCAATTTCTTGTCAACTCCGTTGCTAGATGGTGATGCTGGGGGATGGCCTTATGTTGCTTTTGATCTTGACACTTCTGTTGTGAAGGCAAGTGCTGCTAAAGTCCTAAAGCATGTTTGGCAAAGCTTAGCTTTACTTTTTTAAGTTGGTCGAACATACTTTTTATCTAGACATTTCGTAGGACCCAAAACTTGCTACCCACTTATTATCTACGTGTTCCTTAAGACTCACAGTTTATAAGTTGCTAGATGGTGATGCTGGGGAATGGCCTTATGTTGCTTTTGATCTTGACACTTCTATTGTGAAGGCAACTGCTGCTAAAGTCCTAGAGCATGTTTGGCAAAGCTTAACTTTACTTTTTTAAGTTGGTTAAACATACTTTTTATCTAAACATTTCGTAAGATCCATAACTTGTTACCCACTTATTATCCACACATTCCGCAAGACTTAGAGTTTATAAGTAATTAAAAGCAGTACCAAACAAGCACCTAATAAAGTGGAAAATAGAACTCTTATTTTTCTAGAGAAGGGATCAATACTTGTATGCTACTTCCTGTATGGATCATCTTTAGTTGTTGATTGGAGGTAGTTTTATTCTCCTAATTGCTCATGAGTTCGCATCTATTTTGCCTACTGTGCCAAATCATGCCATACTCTTTCCTTGGCAGTTTCACAAACTTTCTACTTAGCATAGCATTGATCAAAAAGGAAAATATTGCCTAATGTGATTCTTTCTGGCCTGTGCTCAAAAGTAAAGGTTTCTCTTATGGATTGCATAAATGTTATTCTGTCATCACCATAACAGGCATCTAGAAAACTTGATTTCCCTGTTCTTTATGGCGATGGCTCCCGTCCAGCAGTTTTGCAGTCTGCTGGCATTAGTTCTCCTAAAGCTGTAATGGTCATGTATACCGGAAAAAGGAGGACAATTGAAGCTGTTCAGCGGATTCGGCTTGCCTACCCTGGGGTACTCTTTTCGCTTCCACTCTCTCAACACACACACACAAAACACATGCATCCATATTCAGAAAATGATCAAAGAAACGGAAAATTATAAGTTCAATCTCCATGTATGCATAATGCTTGCTATGAAATGGAAAAGAAGAAAATAAGAAAACTATAATAGTGAAGGCGTGCAGGCACACCATGTACATTTTTGGCAGATATTTGTAACTAAAAAGCCTCTTCTACATTTCCTAGAAGTGTGAAACATCAATATTCTTTTCCTACCTTGAGGTGCAAATTAAACTTTTATTTTCAAAGAAATTTGTTAAGCTCTAACTCTTTTTCCGTTAGTTGAGATTGTCATGCCCTTACCATACATGGCAAAGTATGAACATTCAATTCATTTTCTTGTCCAAAGAAATGAAATTTTTATTAGCTTCTTTACAATGCTAATGCATGGATGAAAACTCTACTCTGCAGGTCCCTATATATGCCCGTGCTCAGGACATGATGCATTTGTTAGATCTGAAGAAAGCAGGTGCAACAGATGCCATTCTTGAAAACACAGAGGTACATTGAATTGATCCTAGGTAAAGAACTAATTTTAGGAGAGATTCTCATTATGTTTTATTTTGCAGACAAGCTTACAGCTAGGCTCCAAACTTTTGAAAGGGCTCGGTGTTATGTCTGATGATGTCACGTTTCTGAGTCAGCTATTACGCGATTCAATGGAGTTACAAGCTGAAGAAGCACTAGGGAAAACTGATGATCAAGAGTCGACTGTGATGAAGCCATTGCAGGTATAAATGCACAGAAATAGGTTACATTTATATTATGAGGGTTGGGATCCTTCGGCCTTTAAATGATAGAATAGGGGACATTTCTTTTGCTTTTAATTATCTTCTACATATTCACCTCTTTTGGTCTTTTTTGTTGTGTATGTCAAAATAATCATCTCAGCCTGACAAATTTTGACATTTAATTAAACAATGCGTCCTTGAAGATGAGAGTTGCAGATTTAGATGAGGCTCGTACATTCGTAAAGTCAGCCTCTGTCAAAGATGAATCCCGAAAGGTGGATATAACAACTGAAAGCTGCACGTTGAAGTCACAGACGGGAGTTGGTGAGTCATCTCATGATAGTGAGCTCCATCATTTGGAGGATGTAGAAGGTAGAGGTGTTTTATACTGTGAGATTGATTCTGAAAATCATATTGGAGGGCCTTGACAATATAGATGGAAAATATACTATA
>CAIGRB010030282.1:15115-32388 GCA_903798255.1 Fraxinus quadrangulata | reverse complement strand
CGACTGTGATGAAGCCATTGCAGGTATAAATGCACAGAAGTAGGTTACATTTATATTACGAGGGTTGGGATCCTTCGGCCTTTAAATGATAGAATAGGGGACATTTCTTTTGCTTTTAATTATCTTCTACATATTCACCTCTTTTGGTCTTTTTTGTTGTGTGTCAAAATAATCATCTTAGCCTGACAAATTTTTGACATTTAATTAAACAATGCGTCTTTGAAGATGAGAGTTGCAGACTTAGTTGAGGCTCGTACACTCGTAAAGTCAGCCTCTGTCAAAGATGAATCCAGAAAGGTGGATATAACAACTGAAAGCTGCACGTCGAAGTCACAGACGGGAGTTGGTGAGTCATCTCATGATAGTGAGCTCCATCAGTTGGAGGATGTAGAAGGTAGAGGTGTTTTATACTGTGAGATTGATTCTGAAAATCATATTGGAGGGCCTTGACAATATAGATGGAAAATATACTATAAATAAGAGTCACAAATGAGGAACCTTATGTGCACGTTTGATACACCATATTAAACCTTTCTGGATATTACAGTGGACAAAACTTTAGTTTTTTATTCGGGTCTAATTCTGGGCCCATGTTATTGGTGTGGAAGTGCTGTTTTGCATTTGGAGGTATTGAGTTTTGCAGTTTAGAAACACTTACATAAGAAGGGACAGAGTTGGAGGCAGAAATTCAAGGATTTCATACAAGGCCTTTTTTTTTTTTTTTTAAGGAACCTCACTCTACTGTATATAAATGTATTCTCAAATGCTGATTGATTTGTGCAAGAAAATGTTGTTATTTTAGTCCTATTTTTGGGTTCAAAATCAATAAAATTGTTAATTTCTGATAAGTGTATTTTATACACTTATTTGGACCTAAAAATATAGATATTTAATAGTTCTTTTAAACAATTATATTATAATTTATTGTATATTTTGTTTATTAGGTGAAACTCGATGAAAGGAAATGGAATTGAAAGAAAGAAGTGAAAATTGACGAAAAATGGGCATGATTCAAAGTTTTGGGATTAAAATGTAAATACTCAAAAGTTGTGCAGATGCTCACGATGAAAATTTGAGAATGCTAGGGTCAAATTAATGTAATTAGAAGTCAAAAGAAGTAAAATATGACCAATATATTTTTACAAATCAATTTTCAACCGCACAAGGACGTTCCAAATTTTCAGCCGAAGATTGAGACCAATTTTTGACCCAGTAAACGTTCGAATTGGAAAACAATTATTTCTAGTAAAGTTGTAGCCCTTTGAGTTATCTTCACAACTCAATTTGAATTGCCTTAATCGGATATCAGGATAGAGTTATGCTAAAAATATTAAAGGAGGTGCAATGAGGATTTTCTCTCGAAAGGCGCCACCACGCTATCCTGGATGTATCTACGGCGCGTTTTGACTCGTTTTGAAACCCATAAAAATCCAATATTCGACACAAACGTGGAAATAAGTATAAATACAACACTTTTGAGGTAGTTTTACACAATTTGGGGGAGAGAAAAATACATAATCATCAAAATCAAATAACAAAAATTAGGGTTTGAAAACTGTTGAGGTTGAAGACGATTCTTGACGCAAGATCTAATTCTTTCCATAATCAAGATTTCAAAACCCGGTTGTGAACTCTATACTTTTTTTCTTCATTATTATGAATACGTAAATTCATAAATTATAATTTATGTGTGACCCTTTATTTCTTAAGATTATAGTTCTTTAAATGCATGTGTTGATTTTATTCATGAATTTAATGCTTTGAATTCATTGGCCAATTATTCAATGATTTTGTGAATCTATTACGTATCGAAAAGGTGGGTGTTAGATTTAGATCATATAGTAACATCTGATAATTTAGTATAACGTATAGAGATACGTATACTAATTATTGCGGTCATTGGATGAATTTTTAAAACTAATATTTCGTTTAACTAAGATTGATTTCCATAGAGATATGTAATTGAATTAGCTAAATAGGCTCAATGAGAACTCGAGATGCGTAAATTGAATACTTTAGAAAAATTCGACTGAACACTACAGTAGTAATGAAATCCACATTCATACTTTTAAAATCCAAATTCGATAAATTGTGTACGTTAAGATTAATTTAGTTTAATAAGAATAAGTTAGACATCAATGACAAACTTTATTATTTGTTTTCGGTCAAATTAAAGTTAGAAATAATTTAATCAATTGTTAGATAGTAGTCCTCGTGGGAACAATATTTGACTCATTGGTCCACTATATTACTTGTCGGAGATTGTTTTTATTTAACATTGACTTTAATTATTTCTTGTTTTTGTTTGATTTTTTTTTTTCTTTACTTTTTTCAATTGATCTACTTGTTTTTGTTTACTCCATTGATAGGGAAGCAAGAGATAAAAAATTCACAATGTTTGATCCGACTTAAATGAAGGTGACACATTCTTTGGAGAACTCATCTTCAGACAATAACTTAAAAAGTGGGGATACGATCAATTTATTGTATTTGATAAGGATGACTTTCCGAAAGGACTAAACATCAAATCTATTGTTTATGAGGAGATTAGGCTGGCCTTTGAATATTGTTGGGGCAGTGCATCTTACAAAAAAAATGCTTTTTATTGGCGACTCTAAAGGAAGTAAGGAAAGCTATATTTGATGATCCATATGAACAATATGATGACGGTGAAATAGTTACCGGGAGACATCATCATGCTAAAATATAAACGGATTGAAGATCAAGTAATTTCAGATGAGCCAAATAACATGCCAATGGAGAATCTCTTCATTATTCAACTCGAGGAACCAACTAAAGAAGAAGAACATGTAGAAACAAATAAATTAATCACGAAGGAGCCAAATGAATTAGTGGCATTCAAAGAAGATGAGATTAGCATGCAAATCTCCAACTTCATTGATTTTGTGATTAAAGTCGATAAGGAGATAGAAGTATTCTTAGTTGAGTTCGAATTGGACAATTTAGGAAAGTCATACTGTATTCAAAAGAACAAAGTACTATTTTGGATGGCGTGTGAAATATGGACATAGTCAAATTAAGCAAGTTAAGCAGGACCCCCGAATCTATATTCAAAGTATCATGAAGCACTTGTGCAAAAGTCTAACTAAAGACTTTAAATTAAACGCTTATTAGAAGGCAACCAAATTTCTTACCCTTTTATTTATTATGCTTTCTGTATTTGCATTGCATATAGTCTATTAAAATGCATTAATTTTAGGCATGTTTCTGTTTCAATAAGTGGATCATCATATCGATATTAAACCTATTAAAAAAAATCAAATATTTGAGTCAAAAACGGTAGGAAAGGTACGTGTCATATTTTTCAAAGTTTCAGGGATGTAAAAAAAAATATGGTTATCATATACGCCACATTATTACTTTTAAAGTGTCTCTTAACTCTTGAGGGTGTTTGGTGGAAATTAAAATTAGATTTTTAGTAAATTTTAATAGAAGTTTTTGAAATGTGTGGTTGAAAAATTGTGGGACCCATGAAAGATGTGGTTAATATTGATTGTTTGACTTTGATTTGGATTAAAATCAGATTTTAATCTGGACCAAACAGGGATCTTAGACTTTTCTTTCCCACCTTTATATGTGCTATCCTAGACTTTAAAACATTGAGAATGATGTCTACTTTAAGTTTGGCGTGGAAAAAAATACTGAGTTTTTAGTTTTATTACTCTTATGTCACTTTTTTATTATATATAAAGCATTTTAAAATAAAAAAATAATTTTTTTTGTTTATTGTGTGGGTTAGGTAGCCTTGTCGGCAAATATATTTGGAATTATGTATTAATTTATGAACTGTAGATATGTTACATACTTAAATTAGTTGATTCTTATCCATATAAAACTTGATACTATTTGTATATATGAATTAAGTTTAGCATTATAAAGTAATTGGTTGATTCATATGCTTAATAGGTTGAAATAGTAGAACTTAGATGCTAAACCCAAATATTACTACAATAGATATCATTCGACAAAATTTAGATTAGTTTGTGAGTGATTTTACTGTTGTACGGAGATATGAATATGAATGGGAATTCCATGTGTGTAAATTTTTGTATGAATTGTTTAATATCAATATGATGAAAATTAGGTGAAAATCTTAAATTAGGGGTCGATTTTTTAGAATAAGTGTTTAATGAGAGGTTTTGCACTAATCATGGCAAAAGAGAATGAGAAAAGAGAGGAAAAAAATCTATCTTGTTGTGAAACGTCTCTTCGTAGCCTTTATAACTCAAGTGATTAAGCCTGCAAGGGTATCCAAAAATTTGGTCCCCTATCTTCATCTGATTTGAGAGTCATCGGTCTAAAACTCGCTACAATGATCATTTAAAAAGTTTAATGAAGAAAACCCTGCACATAAGATAAAAAAAAAATATGTATTTACATAATATATGCTTTGATTAAGTCTCAAACACTTATTTGAGAAAGTTAGATATTTGACAATGGATTGTTGGCCTAATTGAGTCTTGGAGGTTGAAGTAATCACAATTTTGAAGAATCCTTATATGTTGAAGTATCGACTTATAGTTAGTGAGATCCATTTAAACCAAAGAGAGTGAGGAGTTGGTATAAAAATTCAGCATTAGATCATACACTGGGAAATGAGTAAAAAAAAAAGTTTGGGGTGTGTGAATCTTACGAGTGATGAAAGTAAAAAAATTGGACTATCCAAGGTCGGGAATCGAAATAACTCATGAATTTATAGTGTTTTACTTAATTCTTCACACACACACATCAATTTTGCATTGGAAAAGTAGATATTGATTTTGGTAATGCGACCTTGAATCTGTTTATAGATTTAATACAGTGATTCCCATCATGAGACAAAATGGCAGGTTATCTAACCAAAATCTTTTTCATGTTTGTGTGTTTTTTACTAGTGATGAAAGTAAAAATTGGACTATCGAAGGTCGGGAATCGAAACAACTCGTTCATTGCAGGTATAAATGCACAGAAATAGGTTACATTTATATTATGAGGGTTGGGATCCTTCGGCCTTTAAATGATAGAATAGGGGACATTTCTTTTGCTTTTAATTATCTTCTACATATTCACCTCTTTTGGTCTTTTTTGTTGTGTATGTCAAAATAATCATCTCAGCCTGACAAATTTTGACATTTAATTAAACAATGCGTCCTTGAAGATGAGAGTTGCAGATTTAGATGAGGCTCGTACATTCGTAAAGTCAGCCTCTGTCAAAGATGAATCCCGAAAGGTGGATATAACAACTGAAAGCTGCACGTTGAAGTCACAGACGGGAGTTGGTGAGTCATCTCATGATAGTGAGCTCCATCATTTGGAGGATGTAGAAGGTAGAGGTGTTTTATACTGTGAGATTGATTCTGAAAATCATATTGGAGGGCCTTGACAATATAGATGGAAAATATACTATAAATAAGAGTCACAAATGAGGAAACTTATGTGCACGTTTGGTACACCATATTAAACCTTTATGGATATTACAGTGGACAAAACTTTAGTTTTTTATTCGGGTCTGATTCTGGGCCCATGTTATTGGTGTGGAAGTGCTGTTCTGCATTTGGAGGTATTGAGTTTTGCAGTTTAGAAACAATTACATAAGAAGGGACAGAGTTGGAGGCAGAAATTCAAGGATTTCATACAAGGCTTTTTTTTTTAGGAACCTCACTCTACTGTATATAAATGTATTCTCAAATGCTGATTGATTTGTGCAAGCAAATGTTGTTATTTTAGTCCTATTTTTGGGTTCAAAATCAATAAAATTGTTAATTTCTGATAAGTGTATTTTATACACTTATTTGGACCTAAAAATATAGATATTTAATAATTCTTTTAAACAATTATATTATAATTTATTGTATATTTCGTTTATTAGGTGAAACTCGATGAAAGGAAGTGGAATTGAAATAAAGAAATGAAAATTGACGAAAAAATGGGCAAGATTCAAAGTTTTGGAATTAAAATGTAAATACTTAAAAGTTGTGCAGATGCTCACGATGAAGATTTGAGAATGCTAGGAGTCAAATTGATGCAATTAGGAGTCAAAAGAAGTGAAATATGACCAATATATTTTTACAAATCAATTTTCAACCGCACAAGGACGTTTCAAATTTTCAGTCGAAGATTGAGACCAATTTTTGACCTAGTAAAAGTTGTAGCCCTTTGAATTATTTTTACAACTCAATTTGAATTGCCTTAATCGGATATCAGGATAGAGTTATGCTAAAAATATTAAAGGAAGTGCAATGAGGATTTTCTCCCGAAAGGCTCCACCACGCTATCCTAGATGTATCTCCGGCGCGTTTTAACTCGTTTTGAAACCCGTAAAAATCCTATATTCGACACAAACATGAAAATAAGTATAAATACAAGTTGTTGGCACTTTTGAGGTGGTTCTACACAATTTGGGGGAGAGAAAAACACATAATCATCAATCAAAGAACAAAAACTAGGGTTTGAAAACTTTTGAGGTTGAAGACGATTCTTGGCGCAAGATCTAATTCTTTCCATAATCAAGATTTCAAAACTTGGTTGTGAACTCTATACTTTTTTTCTTCATTATTATGAATACCTAAATTTATAAAATATAATTTACGTGTGACCCTTTATTTCTTAAGATTATAGTTCTTTAAATGCATGTGTTGATTTTATTCATGAATTTAATGTTTTGAATTCTTTGGCCAATTATTCAATGATTTTGTGAATCTATTACGAATCGAACGATGTGTGTTAGATTTAGACCACATAGTAACATCTGATAATTTAGTATAATGTGTAGAGATACGATACTAATTATTACGAGCATTGGATGAATTTTTAAAACTAATATTTCGTTTAACTAAAATTGATTCTCATATAGATATGTAATTGAATTTGCTAAATAGACTCAATGAAAACTCGAGAGACGTAAATTGAATACTTTAGAAAAATTCGACTGAACACTACAGTAGTAATGAAATCCAAATTTGATAAATTGTGTACGTTAAGATTAACTTAGTTTAATAAGAATAAATTAGACATCATTGACAAACTTTATTATTTGTTTTCGGTCAAATTAAAGCTAGAAATAATTTAACCAATTGTTAGATAGTAGTCCTCGTGGGAACGATATTTGGACTCATTTGTCCACTATATTACTTGTCGGAGATTTTTTATTTAACATTGACTTTAATTATTTCTTGCTTTTGTTTTATTATTTTTTTTAAAAACTTTTTTTCAATTGATCTACTTGTTTTTCTTTACTCCATTGATAGGGAATAAAAAGAAGCAAAAGATAAAAAATTCACAATGATTGATCCGACTTCAATGAAGGTGACACATTCTTTGGAGAATTCCTCTTCTGACTATAACTTAAAAAGTGGGGATACGATCAATTTATTGTATTTGATAAGGATGACTTTCCGAAAGGACTAAATATCAAATCTATTGTTTATGAGGAGATTAGGTCGGCCTTTGAATATTGTGGGGCATTGCATCTTACAAAAAAAATGCTTTTTATTGGCGACTCTAGAGGAAGTAAGAAAAACCATATTTGATGATTCATATGAACAATATGATGATGGTGAAATAGTTACCGGGAAACATCATCATACTAAAATATAAACGGATTGAAGATCAAGTAATTTCAGATGAGCCAAATAACATGTCGATGGAGAATCTCTTCATTATTCAACTCGAGGAACCAACTAAAGAAGAAGAACATGTAGAAACAAATAAATTAATCACGAAAGAGCCAAATGAATTAGTGGCATTCAAAGAAGATGAGATTAGCATGCAAATCTCCAACTTCATTGATTTTGTGATTAAAGTCGATAAGGAAATTGAAGTATTCTTAGTTGAGTTCGAATTGGACAATTTAGGAAAGTCATACTGTATTCAAAAGAACAAAGTACTATTTTGGATGGCGTGTGAACTATGGACATAGCCAAATTAAGAAAGTTAAGCAGGACCTCTGAATCCATATTCAAAGTATCATGAAGTACTTGTGCAAAAGTCTAACTAAAGAGTTTAAATTAAGCGCTTATTAGAAGGCAACCAAATTTCTTACAATTTTATTTATTATGCTTTCTATATTTGCATTGCATATAGTCTATTAAAATGCATTAATTTTAGGCATTTTTCTGTTTCAATAAGAGGATCAGCATATCGGTATTAAGCCTATTAAAAAAAATCGTATATTTGAGTAAAAAACGGTAGAAAAGGTACGTGGCATATTTTTCAAAGTTTCAGGGATGTAAAAAAAAATATGTGGTTATCATATACGCCATATTATTGCTTTTAAAGTGTCTCTTAACTCTTGAGGGTGTTTGGTTGAAATTAAAATTAGATTTTTAGTAGATTTTGATAGAAGTTTTTAAAATGTGTTGTTGAAAAGTTGTGGAACCTTTAGATTTTTAGTCGATTTTGATAGAAGTTTTTGAAATATGGGGTTGCAAAGTTGTGAGACCCATGAAAGATGTGGTTAATATTGATTGTTTGATTTTGACTTAGATTAAAATCAGATTTTAATCTGGACCAAACAGGGATCTTAGACTTTTCTTTCCCACCTTTATATGTGCTATCCTAGACTTTAAAACATTGAGAATGATGTCTACTTTAAGTTTGGGGTGGAAAAAAATACTGAGTTTTTAGTTTTATTATTCTTATGTCACTTCTTTATTATATATAAAACATTTTAAAATTTTAAAATAAAAAAATAATTTTTTTTTGTTTATTGTGTGGGTTATGTAGCCTTGTCGACAAATATATTTGAAATTATGTATTAATTTATGAACCGTAGATATGTTACATACTTAAATTAGTTGATTCTTATCCATATAAAACTTGATACTATTTGCACACATGAATTACGTTTAGCATTATAAAGTAATTGGTTGATTCATATGTTTAATAGGTTGAAATAGTAGAACTTAGATGCTAAACCCAAATATTACTACAATATATATCATTCGATAAAATTTAGATTAGTTTGTGAGTGATTTTACTGTTGTACGGAGATATGGATATGAATGGGGATTCCATGCGTGTAAATTCTTGTGTGAATTGTCTAATATCAATATGATGAAAATTAGGTGAAAATCTTAAGTTATGGGTCGATTTTTTAGAATAAGTGTTTAATGAGAGGTTTTGCACTAATCATGGCAAAAAAGAGAGAGAAAAGAGAGGAAAAAAATCTATCTTATTGTGAAACGTTTCTTCATAGCCTCTATAACTCAAGTAATTAAGCATACGGGTATCCAAAAATCTGGTCCCCTATCTTCATCTGATTTGAGAATCATCGGTCTAAAACTCGCTACAATAGTCATTTAAAAAGTTTAATGGAGAAAAGCCTGCACATAAGATAAAAAAATAATAATTATATATTTACATAATATATATGCCTTGATTATGTCTCAAATACTTATTTGAGAAAGTTAGATATTCGACAAATGATTGTTAGCCTAATTCAATCTTGGAGGTTGAAGTAATCAAAATTTTGAAGAATCCTTATCTGTTGAAGTATCAACTTATAATTAGTGAGATCCATTAACTAAAGAGAGTGAGGAGTTGGTATAAAAATTCAGCATTAGATCATACACTGGAAAATACGTAAAAAAAAAAGTTTGGTGGTGTGTGAATCTTACGAATAATGAAAGTAAAAATTGGACTATCGAAGGTCGGGAATCAAAACAACTTGTGAATTTATAGTGTTTTACTTAATTCTTCACACACACTCATACACATCAATTTTACATTGGAAAAGTAGATATTGATTTTGGTAATGCGAGCTTGAAGCTGTTTATAGATTTAATACAGTGATTTCAATCATGAGACAAAATGGCAGGTTATCTAACCAAAATCTTTTTCATGTTTGTGCGTTTGTTACTAGTAATGAAAGTAAAAATTGGACTATCGAATGTCGGGAATCGAAACAACTCGTGAATTTATAGTGTTATACTTAATTCTTCACACACACATCAAATTTGTATTGGAAAAGTAGATATTGATTTTGGTAATGCGACATTGAAACTGTTTATAGATTTAATATAGCGATTTCAATCCTGAGACAAAATGGCAAGTTATCTAACCAAAATCTTTTCATGTTTGTGTGTTTGTCACATTATGTTATGATTTTATTTGAGAACAAATAAATGTTTAAATTTGGGGGTATTTGATAAGTGTATTTTGACTTAAAAATATAGATATTTAATAGTTCTTTTAAACAATAGTATAATTTATTGTGTATTTCGTTTATTAGGTGAAACTCGATGAAAGAAAGAAGTGAAAATTGACGGAAAAAAGTGGCAAGATTCGAAGTTTGGAGACTAAAATGTAAATACTAAAAAATGCGTCGGAATTCACGATGAAGATTCGGAATGCTAGGGGTTAAATGGATGCAATTAGAAGTCAAAAGGTATTAAATATGACCAAAATATTTTCACAATAATGTTTTTGATTTTGAGTCGGGGATTGAGACCCATTTTTGGCTTAGTGAACGTTCGAATTGGAAAACAGTTGATTCTAGTAAAGTTGTAGCCCTTTGAGTTCTATTTACAACTCAATTTGAATTGCCTCAATCGAATATCGAGAGCGAAAGTTATGATAAAAATACTAAAAGAAGTGCAGTGCATTTCCTCCGGGCGCACCACACTATCTTCGCATGGAACCTGGATATATTTAGGGCGCGTTTTGAAACAAATAAAAATCATNCGCCACCACGCTATCTTCGCATGGCGCCTAGGCATTGCCTGGATATATTTAGGGCGCGTTTCGACCCGTTTTGAAACAAATAAAAATCATATATTCGACACAAACGTACGGATGAGTATAAATACAAGTTGTTGACATTTTTGATGTAGTTCCACACAATTTGTGGGGGGAGAGAGAGAGAGAGAAAAACACATAATCATCAAGATCAAAAATAAAAAATTAGGATTTGAAGACTTTTGAGATTAAAGAAGATTCTTGGTGGATTCTTTCTATAATCAAGATTTCAAAACCCGGTTGTGAATTCTATATTTTTTGTTTTTATTTCATTATTATGAGTACCTAAATTCATAAAATATAATCTATGTGTGACACTTTATATTTTTTTATTTAAGATTCTAGTTCTTTAAATGCATATGTGTTGATTTTATTCATAAATTTAATACTTTGAATTCTTTGACCAATTATTCAATGATTTTGTGAATTCAATACGAATAGAAAGCTGAGTGTTAGATTTAGACCATAGTAAAATTTGATAATTTAGTATAACGTGTAGAGATATCTATATTAATTATTGTGGTCATTGTATGAATTCTTAAAACTAATATTTCATTTAACTAAAATTGATTCATATAGAGATATGGAATTGAAGTAGTAAAATATATTCAAGGAGAACTCGAGAGAGGTAAATTGAATATTGTAGAATTTAACAGAACACTACAATAGTAATGAATCTTGATTCACAAATTAGATGGGGTCCATAAGTAAAATTGTAAGTCATCGCATCCACATTCATACTTTTAAAACCCAAATTTGATAAATTGTGTACGTTAGATTAATTTAGTTTAGTTAGAATAATTTAGACATGAATGACAAACTTTATTATTTGTTTTCGATCAAATTAAAGTTAGAAATAATTTAACAATTGTTAAATAGTAATTTTTGTGGGAACGATATTCGGACTCATTGGTCAATTATATTACTTATTACAATCCGTATACTTACGGGATATAAAAATCGACAACAATTTCCTCTCTAGAATTTGTTTAGCTTTATCACAAGTTATCGTTGATCAGTGGCATTCGATGAGCTCTGCCAATTGATTGTGGATATATTGATCAAGAGTGGTGCAGACAAAATTATGAAGATTTAGTTCATTATAAAACACGTAGAAAAGATTTGGGAAGTAGGTATAAATTGTTTAAATATAAATAGATAGAAGTAGTGAATAAGTGGCTAGTACTTGTAAATTTATCAAATATGTAAATAAAAAGTGACTCGAGTTTTTATAAACATAAGTCAAACAAGGCTAAAAGTAACCTCGAAATGATACTTAAAAGATTTTTATTTGAATAAAGAGTAGCTCAAGTTTTTATAAACAATTTATAAACACAAGTCAAACAAGGCTAAAAGTAACCTCGAAACAGTACTAAAAGATTTTTTGTTTCTATTATTAGCTCAAACCCAGAAATATTTGTGTTATCTATACATGAAGCGGTTCATTTCTGTACTATATTTTGTATTTTATACACAATTTTTGCAAAATGCAATTAGAATCATAACTTTGGAAGGAGAAGCACTCCATGAAACACCCCTACAATAGCTTTTGTACATTATCATCCCAGAATCAGCAAAAAATATCAGCCGATGCCTTGTAATGGAAAGCCTACACAAGATTTCAGATTTATACATCACGGCTAGAAACAGGGGAAAGAAAATTAAGTTTTACGAAAACTCATGTAACTCAGTCAAATTTCAAAGCAATCATGAGTTCTGATGAAATCATATCACAACCGAGTAAAAGGGAAAAAAAAAGTAGTTACCTCTCTAGAGATAACCAATGCCAGAAGTTTCTGATTCAATCATTGGAACAAAGAATTCCTTCACGAAATTTAAGCGATCCAATGTACATATGAGGGACGTGCTTTATTTTCTGCCACTCTCTACCTTTCATCTTCTTGCAAAGCCGTTCAAGGTGAGGACAATCTTGGATTGATAAGTGCTGAAGTGTAGTGAGGGACTGTATCGCTTCTGGTAATGATATCAGATACTTGCAATTTGAAATTGCCAATGATCTGAGAGAAGAAAGTTCTCTAAACCATTCAGGCAAAGTTGTCAAACCAGGACAGCTATGAATTACCACGCTTTGCAGAGTTGTGGCATGTTGTAGACTTGATGGCAAATTAGACAACTCAGGGCAGGAAATGATGTTTAAACTACGAAGAGCGGAGAGATTCTTGAAACTATCTGGTAATGAAGTTAACTTTGGGCAACTCATTATAGACAGCTGCTCGAGGGCAGAGAGATGATGGAAGCCACCTGACAGAGAAATCAGATTGCTGCAATTTTCAATGGAAAAGGTTTCAAGGGATCTTAAACCTTCAATTTCTTCTTCTGGAAGCAAGATCAGACCGTGACAGCCGTTGATCTCCAGAAGCTCAAGTCTTTTAAGCTTTTTCAATCCAGGTGGCAAATCTGATAGTTTCTCACAGCAGCTAACAATCAGGGATCTCAGAGAAATCAGATTCTCTAGCTCTGAAGTAAGCAAATGAAGATTTTGGCATGCTCGAATTTCCAAAGACTCCAGATGCTTATTATTTCCAAGGAGTGAACCTGAAATATGATTCAAGTTGGGGAGCATGTCGACTACAAGACTGGAAAGTGAGGTTATATTCTCCAAGGATTCCATGATCTTTGCGTTGCAATAATGCAGTTCTAAATGCTGGATAGAAGGAAAGGCGGGAGCATTAGTCAGGTTGGGACATTTGTCCAAAATTAACTTTTCCAGGCGAGGAAATGGTAATCCTCCATCAATGCTGGACCAATTTTTTAGGTTTGGGAAATCCTTGATTGTCAAGAATTTAACACATGGAAATGGTTCTGGGAAGATCCCACCATAAAACCCTTCATTGATGCTTATGATACTGTCCATTCCTTGCAGAGAAATTCTTTCGAGGAATGGAAGTTGCCCAAGCTTAGGCAAATATACACAATTTCTGCAGTTAATCAACTCAATAGTAACTAAATTTGGAAGATCCCAACATGGGATAACTATACCTGGACAACCTTTTATATGGAGATTTTTCAGATTGGCATGTGGCTCAAGGCATTCAAGAATGTCCTCCACATCTTTTCTACTGTCCTCAGGTAGGGAACTTGACGAACTGTCAGAAGAAGTCACTTTAGTAGGCGACAATTCCTTACTTTTCTTGCTAATTCCCCATTGGAGTCTCAATGTCTGAAGGTGTTTCTTCTCTCTCATATTCGCCTCTCTTGCTTCTTTTGCGTCTCTGATATTTTCCATGCATTTTATATGCAATTCACCTCTAAGGTTTAGAGAATGAAGTTCTGCAATGCTTTCCCATGTCCTTTTTCCCACAATATATATTGGCAAAGTTTGAAGGTGAACCAAATTTCCAATTCCAGCAGGCATTTGAGTCAATCCTTCGCAACCCATTATATTCAGGTGTCTTAGGCTAGTTACATTAGCCATCCCAAAAGGCAACTCGACAAGGTAACAGCATCCTGATAGATTCATAGTCTGCAAATTACTGAGGTCACTAATGGTATTGGGGAGTGTTTGGATTGAAGTGCTTGACAAGTCCAGGAATCTTAAACATAATAAAGCACTAACTGATTCGTGCAACCTTTTAATGCCAGATCCACTTAAATCCAAGACACGCAGGTATATGAATTTCATGATAAGAAAATAAGGAATGTCACCAGAGCTACCTCCAGGAAACCAAAACAGGAGAGTTCGCAGATGTTTGGCTTCAAACAAGTCTCTTGGAAAAGAACATGGATCGAAGTTACAAACGATGGATGAGTGACGAATTCGTGCCAGGTCGCTTGGTGCTGAACCATGTCCAAATATCGCGAACTCACTCCCTCCAATAGTTCTTGCAAGATCATGTACAAGGTCGTGCATTTTGTATACTGCATGGCTGACATTTTTGCATTTCTCTACTTCTTGGAAGAAAGACAGATGCAACAAATCGTCGAAATACTCATCGCCTATGCTTTCTAGCTGTCTATTTTCCCCATTTGATAGAATCAAGCCTTCTGCCATCCATATGTAGATCATTTTTTCTTTATTGAGTTCATGATTTTTAGGGAATAATGAACAAAATGCAAAACAGCGCTTCAGATGTGGTGGCAAATAGACGTAGCTCAGCCTTAAGGCTGGTAAGATGGCACATTGGCATTCTTTGAGATTCCAGAGTTCACTATCTTGCACGGACATCCAATAATCCTCTTTCTTGAAGCGCAATAGGCTCCCTAACGTTTTTGCTGCCAAAGGGACACCTCCACACTTCTTGATGATTTCTTTGCCAATTTTCATAAGATTAGTATTTTCATCCTCTTGACCATCGCCAAAAGCTTGTTTCCTGAACAAAACCCAACAAGCATCATTAGATAATACTTTAAGGTCGTACACCATGGTGCCCATGAAAGATGCAACTTTCATACTCCGTGTAGTGACCAGGACTCTACTTCCTTCTGCACCACTTCTAAGCAAATCGGTAAATCTCTCCCACTCTTCTTTGTCTTCATTCCATACATCATCCAAAACTAGCAAAAATCTTTTCCCACGTATCGAGTCCTGAAGTTGAGATTGAAGAAGATCCATACTACAGAGTTGACAACTTCCTTTGGTCGCAGATTCCACGATATTTATCATGAGCCTTTTCACGTCAAAACTTTCAGAAACATAGATCCACATTTTCAAATCAAAATGATGATTTACAGTCTTATCATTGTAAACTAACTGAGCTAGAGTTGTTTTGCCAAGCCCTCCAATGCCAACAATTGAAATGACTGACATACACTCCATTGTTTTGCCTTTGTCGTTAGGTAACAAAACATCGAGTAGATTTTGTTTATCACCCTCCCTTTCATATATTTTAGACTCAACCACAGATGACCATGTTTCTTTACTTCGGACTAAACTCCTTGAACGTTTTTCTACACGCAAGTTAAAAGTAAAACCCTGTTTTGCAATCTCATTCAAATCTTTCAGCTTATTTTGAAGCTTGGAAGCAATATCGAAAAGATGATCAGAAGGCGTAAACGGCAGAAATAAACCACTTACAACTTTGCCTCGACGTTCACATTTAAATATTTCATCTGAAATCTCATCCAGCAAGTCCTCAGATGCATAAGCAACGTCCTCGAGCTTCAATAGCCACTCCTTAACAGCCTTTTGAGTTTCTTGCTGATTCTGTGCATCTTCAAGAATAGCCTGAACCATAGGTAGTGTTTGCTGAAGTTTTCTGATATTATCTTTAAAATTATAAAGATCACGAAACTTCTCTATGAATGAAGAAGCCAATTTTTCAATAATTACTTCTAAGAGATTGCTTAAAAATAAATTTGCCATAAGTATATTAACTCAGAAAATGTACTCTGAGTTTAAAGGGGAGTACTTGATTGAGGGTTTCAACAAATTATTGGCAAATGCTCGAAGAGCTCTATCGAGTCATTGCATCAAGAAGTAAGCTATAAGGGCGCGTTTGGACAAAACAGCGAGTAATATTTTAACTTTCTCTTGTTCTATTTCGATGAAATAGAGAAGTTTCTTCATTATACCAAAATCCAAATCAAATTACAACCTAGGAATCAACATAGAACCAGTAGAAATCAGGTAAAGAAATGAAGAGTCTGGAATATGCCTTTGAGATACTGCTCGAACATTTCACCTCGAATTCTCGATATTTCCAAACTCCAATGAATCTTCCATCCTCCATGAATATGACTGCTAGATGCCCCAACCCCTACAGTGCCCGGCCATAGGGATTTCTTCAGGTGAGACCTTGTTGAAGGATCAATGGCGTTGAAAGAAGTTTTAGGTTTCAAAACGAATAAATCTGTACATGGATGCCTGTGATTATCATCCGCCTAGCTAGCACTGTAGATGTAATTTGAATACATTTCAGAATATTCTGCGCCTAAACCTTGTACTCATTTTCCCAAAACTCTTTTTTTTTCCTTCCAAACCTCATTTTTTCAAATCATTTTCTACCGTACATTCACGAAATAAAATATTTTACATATAAATTCAAAAATTTTCTCTACTTTTTAATCATACATTCAAAAAAAAAATCATTATTCCAAAATCTATTATACCAAAAAAGTGCTCAAATAAGTGCTAACTTTCATATCTAATGATTATCTATAACTCAAATTTCATCTACAATATGTGAATTGCCATCCACATTACTTGTCAATAAAAACTAAAAAGACTTCTTTGACAATTATTATTTGGGTAAAATCAAATTTTGAATAGCATTTTTTGAAGAATATGTAGTTAAAAAGTAGAGAAAAATTTTAAATTTACATGTAGAGTATTTTATTATGTAAATATGTGATTGGAAATAAGTATGTAGAAAAATTAATTTTGAAATAATAGTTGTCAAACAGGAGCTAAATGGTTTGAGCCACACTGATATGCTCATCCACCATTGAGCTTTGACTTAGAGTATCACGTGAGTCGACTTAAGATCGTTTGTCGGGTGAGCTGAGCGTAAGCTTGCTCACTCGTCCGACTTCTCTTTTGGTGGGGTGAGCCTATAAAGAGCCAATGAGCTCGAAAA
>CAIGRB010030282.1:3047-14478 GCA_903798255.1 Fraxinus quadrangulata | reverse complement strand
AATAAAAGTTTTAATTTATCGAATATATTTGAATAATTTAACTTTTTAAAAGTAAATAAATAAATTTAAAAAATTAATAAATATAATATTGTCTAATTTAGTGTATGAGACAATAAAATGAATTATCTAAAATTGAATTACTAAAAAATAATAATAATAAACGGATAGTAAACGGGGCAAAGACCCCACTTAACCTTGCTTTAAATGGGTAATGAGACGGGAAATGATCCGGTAGGGCAAGGGCTGGGGAGGTTACCCTAACCTGACTCGTCTCGTTGTCACCGTTACTCGTTTGTCTCACATTATTTTTCATTAAATTATAATTTATTTTTCTATCACTTTTTTATCAACCACAAATTTTTCAATAAAATAATATTATACGTAAATTTTAAAAAATTTTATTCTTTTTTAACTACATATTCTTCAAAAAATTATTATTCCTCTTATACCCGCCGCACTATATAACGTTCCAAATATTGTTAAAAATCCATGGATAATCATGACCAAACAAGGGCTAACAATACTTCAATTAGAGTTTGTTTCGAGCTTAACAATACTTCAGTGATTGATTTGGAAAAGAACTACTGATAATTCTTTCAAGCAAACAATATTTAGTCATATTTGGCTTTATTTTCTAAAATCCATTTTCAATTATATATTTTACGGGACTTTACAATTTTTATCAAATTTTTTACTACGTATTTGATCAACTTTTATTAAAGTTTACTAAAATTTATTTAATTTATTTTTCAGGACTTAGTTATCAACTTAAAAAAATCAATATATACAACTCTTACGTATCTTGTTTCATGGAAGGAGAACAACTAGAGACCCGTTCGACGACACGATATCATGCCCCGAACAGGAATTTCAGCGATATAGATAGAAAAGAACATGGCTACAGATCCACCCCCAGCTCCCAATCCTTCTTGGTTTACTCCTAAAAGGTAACCTTTTTGTATGTGTAATCTGTATTTTTTTGATTTATTTACGAGGTGCGAAGGTGGGTTTCTTGATTGGTTCAAGAAATTCTGTTGAAGGAATCAAGGAAGTTTGAGTTTTTGTTGGGTTTATAAATGATTGTTTCAGAAAAGGGAAAAGGTCAAATCTTTACTGTTGTCAGAAGAAATTATGTAGTCGGAAGATAAATTTGGGTTTTTTGGTCACATTATTCGTACTAACTCAATTTGAAAATCTAAAGGGAAGATAATTTAGTAGGGTTTTCGGAAAGTTGACTGTTCATGCGTTGGGTGATGAAAGGATTATGACGATTAGGGTTTTTGATTTTGAGTGAATTGTGGTTAGGTTATGGGAGGATGCAATAATAAGGTTGACTTCCACTTAATTTGAAAATTCAATGAAATTCTGTTCATGCATTATCAAATCAATGGTGATATGATTGAGCTCTTCAAATCTGGAACCTTTTGTATTAATTAATTACTTGTTAATAATTTTCTTAATGGGATTCAATTTGCTTTTCTGGCAGGCTACTTATTATATTTTGTGTCATCAACTTACTAAATTATGTGGATCGTGGGGCAATAGCAAGCAATGGCGTTAATGGGAGCAGCAAGACTTGCTCAAAAGACGGTACATGTTCATCTGGTAGTGGAATTCAGTAAGTACTGTATTAACATCTGGTCACAAATTTGTAATGCTTTACTTTGTTCAACTTTTTCCTTTTTCAATCATAACACTAATCACTACCCATTTTTTGACCTCTTAAGCTTCTCCATGAAGTTGTTAATTGTGTGATCGCCTCATTTAATTGTTAATGGCAACAAAATATTGAAAGGAGAAACATGGTGGCTCTTCATGGTTTAAATCAGATGCCTATTCCAACTAGCCTATGTTTAAATTCAGTGACATGGGAGGGAAAGTGATAGTGGAAAAGGATTGTGTCCCCTTGTTTGGTAAAGAAAGGACAAAAGAAGAGAAGGGGAAACCTTAAGTTTCATAGTTCTCTTGCAGATATATAATTGAAGGGGCTGAAGGTGGTAAAGAACCGTAAAGGCCAAACTAGCCTCGTTTCCTTTCATCTGTCAAACTTCTCTTCTGCTTTACCACCCCTGTTTTTCACCCAACCAAACATATGCTTATAGCTTCAACATTTGCATCACATAGAGCAAAAGTTACAACCTTCCTCCCTTTCCCGAAAGAAAAAAAATGGAAATAAACGTAAAGGAGAAAATGGGAAGAAAATAAAAGAAGAAAAGAAAGAACACTTCAGAGGTGTAAGGCAATATATATTGCTGTTCATGGTTTACTGAATAGCATCTCGAATATGTTTCTATCACATGCTTGTGAGTGGAAGCTGTCCTTCTTGTTAAATCTATTGACAATCAGCTCTATGTATGTGTTCTGCAATGCAGTGCTTGAATGTGTTCTAAGCCATGCAACAGATATTATTTTTGCACATACTACACATTTAGGATAACTACCTGATGAATAATTCTGCATATACTTTGCCTCACTTTATCATCTCTAATTCTATACAGGGGTGATTTTAACCTGAGTAATTTTGAGGATGGGGTTTTATCATCTGCTTTCATGGTTGGACTCCTTGTGGCCTCTCCAATCTTTGCATCTTTAGCCAAGAGGTAATCAATTTTGCTCGCTGCAATTTTTGCTATCTCCATCTCTGCCTTGATATATATGATATATCTTGTATAGTATGAACGAAAAGTAGAATATGGAGACAAATCAAGATAATGGGTCCATTGAAATTATCTTTGTGTTTTATGAAGAAAAATACAAATGTCTATCAAGAAGCAGAAACCTTTCTGAGATTGATATCGGTTCAGTTGATGGGTCAAAATAATAGAAAATTACCATGTCAAGTGAGATTTCTCAACTCTTTCTCTAATACTTAGTGGATTGGATTAATAAATAGTATATGAACTTTGAATTATCTATTCTGTCCAGCATAATAGGTTTCACCCACTTGTATCTAGCTATGTGAAGCATTAGAAAGTATAATTTGGACGAAATGCGAAGATCTATCTTGTCTCTCTATTCCATTACACACTCACATCTCAATGCCTTGTCTTCAGACTTACACTTTTATCCTGTTAGAGAATATTTATAGAATAGGAAATAATTCAATTGAATTTTATTTTTGACAATGGTGGAGACTATAGATAACAGCGCAGAATCATGTATGTTAGAGTATATTTATAGAATAGGATATAATATATATCAAGCCCTAGTTTATTAGAAAGAATGTTAGGGATTTATCCTAATATAGTATTAGTCACTTGTATATATACACATAAGATTTCTATGAATAAAATGTGTGGGAAATACCTTTCTTTCTACATTTATTACATCTAATAATGGCATTGAAAGGAGGGAATTAGAAGAATTGATGATGCTATTGTATTGATAGTTTGGTGCTATTTTTTCTAATCTTTCTGTTTGTTCTTTTGTCTTCTTGAACTTGCAGTGTCAATCCTTTTAGGCTTATTGGGGTCGGTTTGTCAGTCTGGACCTTTGCCACTGCTGGTTGTGGTTTTTCTTTTAACTTTTGGTCGATCACAATTTTCCGCATGTAAGTAAAATTGTTTCATACACTCAAAGGCTACTTAGTATACATTTTTTTTTTTTTTGTTTACCTTTTCAAAATTCTTTCTGTTCTTGGGATGTTTGTTTATTTAGGCTGGTGGGTGTTGGTGAGGCTTCTTTCATAAGCCTTGCAGCTCCATTCATCGATGACAATGCCCCAGTTGCTCAGGTTTGTTGTCGGTTCAGACTTCTTTACTGCATGATATTTTCTAACTTTGTGTACTTTTATTTTGCTATACACACGAGTAGTTAATCAACCTTTCATCAATTTTATAACAAACAACAATTCCTTCAAGACACGTAGGTTCGTGCAATTCAAAAATTAAGCACTAGCCCATGAGTTGATTCCTTTCACGATCATCGTCGTTTCCGTGTTATTACATTTTTGGTGTTTTGAAAAGAAACACGAGTATTTGAAGGATAACTCTGGCTGTGGAGTAATAAGATACTTGTTTTCTATCCATAGTATCAGCCATTCACAATGTCCTTAATGCATTGACGTTGGTTGTATCAAACTCAATGTTACACATCTTTTGTTTTCATCTTATGCATTTGATTTTAATTTTATATGTTCTCTTTCTGATGTCAGAAAACAGCATGGTTGGGAGCATTTTACATGTGTATACCGAGTGGTGTTGCAGTTGGCTATGTTTATGGTGGATTGGTACGTATATTTCAACAACTGGTTTGGCTGTTCCCCTGGCAAAAGATTCTTTTACTCTTTCATTATGAGTAGTACATTCTCAATTGATTTCTTTATTATCTTTGCTAGGAGATAAAATCTTATTACATTATCCCTCGTCTCCATCTTCATGTAATTTTGTTTTTCTCCACTGTGGAAGCCATTCTAAAATTATTCCTTCTCTCTGTTTACAGGTTGGCCAATTCAACTGGCGTATCGCATTCTGGGGGGAGGCAATTTTGATGCTTCCTTTTGCTATATTAGGCTTTGTGATGAAACCTTTGCAGTTGAAAGGTCCATATTAAGTCATTGCGTTGCTTTGCTTTGTTTTTATCCCATTTTCTTTTCCAGCCATTTCTTAATAATTTGCTCCTGCAGGTTTCTCTCTTGCTGGATCCAAAAAAGCATCTGTATTGCAGGATGGCTCAGAAGTTCAAGGTGTGATATTTTACCGTTAACGTGCATAAGTCTATGCGACAAATTTTTTTCCTCATTCTGCATTTGGGGAATTCTGATTGGTGAAGCTAGAGCTGGAAAATTCATCTAGCCCCTCCAAGTCACCAAAAACACCTGATATAGTTGGGATACAAGTGCACTCAATTTTCAATGGGGGACAGAATAAACCGATAAATTTACCAAGACTGAATTTGTACCAACTAACCCAGCTACAACCCATTAAATTTTTGCACAAACAATCCAATAAGCATCACCCCAAAAGGAAAAACCCAATAAACATCAGTCCTGGAAAAGAAATAAAAACCCTTTCATTCCATCCTCGCAACCTCACGATCTCCTGCGCCATACATTTTCTCATTAGTCTGCTACTGGAAGTTGCCCCTTTCACACCCATTACCGAAAGCTGTTGAATTAGTTTGAACATCCTTTTTTGCTTTTGATTTCTACTCTCCCCTGGAAGTTTATTGTTTTGTTAAGCATATCTTGTGTGCTTGAAAATTTGACCTGAACACTTTTATTGAATGAACGCTATAGTTTCAAATGATGAAGATGGTGAACTGTCCACAAGAGAAGCTGCAGGTCAAAGTTCAAAACTTTTTGGGTGAGGAATTTTTTGAGCTCATTGTAGGATATTAGAACTACTTAATGATTTCATTTAGGTGTATGTATTCAATTTCATGAGTTCATTTCTTGTGCATAAATGGATATGTTATTAGTAAACCTTATATGTAATTCAGGTTAACAGTTGCTTGGAATGCAAATGTTTTGACGAGATTTTGGGAAGATGTAAAAATTCTTTTACTGGAGAAGGTTTATGTTGTGAATGTTCTTGGTATATTCTCCATCCTTCCATAACCAAAAACTTATACACTAGTTACATCCTTGAATAATATTTGGAGTGGTGATCTTATATATCTACTTGTCTTTGTGTTTGGAAGTCTGCCGCTGAAAAAGTGACAAGACAATGATTACTGATTTACCGTAAATGGTCATAACTACTAAAATAAGCATGTTGATTTCTAGCATTCAAAAATCTTGATTTTTCTGTACTAATTGCAGGTTACGTAGCATATAATTTTGTCATAGGTTCATATTCCTATTGGGGACCCAAGGCTGGTTATAATATATATCACATGGTAAGCTTTTAGTGGCCTTTGAACTGTGAATGTCTCATTGTCATTGTTACATATAGTTTTTCTTATACATGAGATATTTGAATTGTATGATGATGCGAAGCACTTACTCTTTTATAGGCACATAAAATTTATACTATTATGATTCAACATTTGAAATTTGGTTTACTTTTTACCAGAGTAATGCAGATATTATGTTTGGAGGTGTTACAGTAGTTTGTGGAATATTGGGAACACTAGCAGGTGGTTTTGTACTTGATCTTATGACTTCCACAATATCCAATGCTTTTAAGGTGGGCCTGCTTGCAACTTACTTTTGCATAACCTTTGGTTGAGAGTCTTTGTTCATATTTAGATTTCGTTCTTTCATAAATTTTGATGAACTTCAAAAGCAACGTAAAGAAAATGATAATACACTAATGAACTCCTTCCTGAACATTTTGTCTCCTTTAGCATGATGATGATATAACTTGGAAACTAGATGAACAAAGAGGATAATAAGGTACAGATGCATGGAGAAAATGAATCTTGACTATTGTAGGCTGAAATTTATTGAACCCAACATTGCACCTGATGCTCCTTAATGCTTTTTAAGACACTCAAGGAGACTGTTTTTTTTTTTAAATAGAGTGCAAAATAGAACATGTGAACTATTGTACGGTATAATTTAATAATGGAGAGTGTGCATTTTGAAATGATGAATAGTTTCATCAAATATTGTTATGGATCAGACATCTAATCTCGTATCTCTAAGAGCAATAACAACACGGAACAAAAATCAAATGCAAGTAAAAACATGCGATTTATAGTGGTTCGTTCATTGCGAGAGCTACATGGACTTGCCTTTGCAAGATTTCACTTTAATGAAGAAGGAGATTACATTCAGTTCATGACGTACACCTCTCTATTTTCTCTTCACCGTAACAAACAGCTTGGTCTAATACCCTTGATATAAGGAGGACTAGTAGGTCAATCCATGATCAATAGAAGAAATGAAAAAAAAAAACATAATTAGGCTCCACACATCCTACAATACCACATTATGATTGGGCAAACATCTAACAAATATCTGCATCTTCTGGAATGAAATCTATTTAATGAAGCATCTGAGGTTTAGTGTTCTCAAATTTTCAGTTCCCATAGTTAATTTTGTTTCACCCTAAATTTTATTCATTGCGTCTGATGCAGCTTCTACATTTGCAACATTCCCATAATTTATTTTATTTCACCCTAAATCTTATGCATTGTCTCTGATGCAGCTTCTATCATTTGCATCATTACTTGGAGCAATATTCTGCTTCACTTCCTTTTGCTTTAAGAGCCTATATGCTTTCTTGGCTCTTTTCTCAATTGGAGAGCTGCTGGTATTTGCCACTCAGGTAAATTTTCTATTGACTGAATCTCTTCAATATCACATGTAGTCTATCAGTCTGATCGTGGATATGTTGCTAAATTTGTTATAAATTTGAGTTATATAATTATACTATTCAAGATACAGTACATAGGTTTATAAATTTTCTTTGTTGCTGAAGGTGGTAATTTTAAGCTAGATTTATTTTTATTCTTTTACACCATTCGAATTTGCTGGCATATCTGTCCTAGAAGCTTCATTTTTCTATTCATATGTAGCATATAGGGCAATGATTACTTTTTATTTTTGGCTTGGTTTTTGAGTTTGCAAGGTCAAATGAGCTTGAAATGTGGGTCTTGGCTTATCACTTAGTAATGCAAAAATCTTTTTATTTTTATTGACTTGAAGTCACCTTTTTATTAATAAATGTTATCATCAGCTACTGCTATTTATTTTTCAGTTATTGTTGATACTAGTTCGCACTAATACGTCCTATTGCCACTGCAGGCCCCTGTAAATTTTGTGTGCCTACACTCTGTCAAGCCTAGTTTGAGACCATTATCTATGGCTATATCGACTGTTTCAATTCACATTTTTGGTGATGTGCCTTCTTCTCCTCTTGTTGGGCTTATTCAGGTTCGCTTATAAGATTCTGTAATTGATTATTATTTACTCCTTGGTTCTTCTTCAAGACAGACAGTTGTTTTTACTTTCCTTAGGTAGTTTTGTAGGGGTTCTTATATTGCATTAAATTGTTGCAACATACCACTTTCAAAAGAAAACATCTATAAATAATTTTTTATATCTTGTCCCGTGAGACATGCAATAAAAACAGGGAAATGAAGAGAAAAAGAGCCGTGCCCTGGTAGACTTCTCATTTGAAAATACTTCATTTTTTATACGATATTCTCCTGATCAAGGTTACTTTCTGCAGGATCGTATTAACAACTGGAGGGTAACCGCACTTATTCTAACATCCGTTCTGTTTCTGGCAGCTGGAATATGGTTTGTAGGTAAAGAGATTACGGTTTACTTCCGTGTTTCACCACATTAAGACAGTAAGAAAAGTTGATAGCCGAGATATTAGGCATTTCCAAGGCCAAGTTTGTATTTGTCATTATGTTAAACGCCACCCAATTGTCACTACGAAATTTACCCCACCTTTACTATTCTTTCTTCTATTTCTCAGTTACAGAATTATCTATATGTTAATTGAGTAAATTTTGTAGACTACTAAATTCAAGTTTGTGCTTTTTGGCAGGAGTGTTTCTTCACAGCGTAGACAAGTTTAATGAAGACAGCAATCTTCCCGTTACTATAGTTGATAAGGGGCTCACTTCTCCATTGCTCGAAGAGAATAGAATGGCAGACTGAACGACTTTTTCTTGAATGCAGTAAATGAATTTGTCTATGATGCTTCTCATGGGGTGTAAATAATATCACGTTGTTCAAAAATGTTCACATGTTTATATACCATTCTGAGAAGGAAACAGAGAATCTTGCCATGCTAATGTTTATGCACATTTTACCGGTTTTATTTCATGTTTGATATGTTAAAAAGTCGATACTCAGGTAGTTAAAAAGTAAGAGCGTGCACGCTCGCACAGAGAGGGGTTATCCAACGCAAAAAATACATAACATTGGAAGCAGAAAATATTATTCCGATGGTAAAAAAGGACCTAAAAAAAAAAAAAAACAGTTGCATTTGCTAAATTCATGCATCCCAAATGCAAATATTTTATTTCAATTTCAACTAATGAATACCAGTTGTTTCCAGCAAGAGACCTTCAGGTTTTTGTCTCACATAAATTACAGAAAAAAAGGCAGCTCAAATACTAGACATGTTTTGGATGAAATACTAGATATGACTTCATAGTAGAATGAGCAAAATTTCTGCTTCTCTCTCTTCATTAACAGTTCACTCGATGTCCGAAAGTCACCTCAAACGTTACATTTATAGAAGTGAAAGCTCACGAGGAGAAATGGATCTTGTCACAAGTTTAGCCCAAGACTCGTTGGTTTCGGTGATAACCTTAAGAGCATAATCCTGCAATTGTAAAAGAAGAATGATTGTGATATAGTAGTCTAACTGCGTTTATCATTAAGGGGTGAAATGAATGAACAAGGACCTTGTGAAATGAAATTTAAAACAGTATCAAACAAAAATTTTGGTTATTGAGTAACAAGATACCTTGTTTGCTGCCTTGTTGCCAAGACCAAATTTATTAGCAGGTTTGCCATCAGGGATTTTGTAGTCCCTAAACCAGTCTCTGATTGCAGTAAGAGTTCCCTAAAGAAAATCATTGGAGTAGAGTTCCAAATAAAATAAATTACAAGGAAAAAAACTTAAAACTTCAACTCAATCTACAAGAAGCAAAATTTTAATAAAAAATCCTTTATACTGTTATTAGATCACCAAATACTCCATTTTTGAGATATTTAAATATTAACTCAACAAAGTGAATACTTTCAGTACTTTTCGGGAAAACCAACCACATAAGCTGTTAAATCTATTGCAGAACATTTGAAGTATCAGCTCAGGTTTTTGTAATTGTTACAAATAATGATGCACACATTAGGCATAACATACCGGGAAATGATTCTCAACATCGTCAATGTCATTGACAAGGGAAGCTCTTGGATCATCCAGTGAAATTGCTACTATTTTCCAGTCAAGTTCTCCCTCATCAATCATAGCCAAAGCAGCCAAGGGCTTGACTTTCAAAACTTCTCCAATTTTGGCTTGTCTTCCCCCAATCTCAACAACATCAACTACAAAAGAAGTGTAATCTAATAAATTTAACTGGCAAGCTCAATATATCTCCAGTTTCCTTTGGTTGGAGACTGATGATAAAGAAGGTAACTTAATGACAAAGATAACTGAGATGTTGAAAAGGATTAAACTTTACCGGGATCATTGTCTCCAAATGCCCCCTCAACTTCAGTGTTTGCAAATGATGGGTCTTCCCATGTTTGTGGAAGCAATCCATAATTCCAATTTATATTGTAACTGGGGTAAGTACAACATAACGGCTCAGACAAGAGAGCGACAACCACAAAAGGCAGAAATTTCCAAAACGAGAAACAAGCATCAGGTAATGAAGATATCAAAAAAGAGAGGTGTAATACCTTCAGTTTGAAATATTTAATAAATGCAACTTGAGGGTGCACCTTATAGAAGCGTTATAGAAGTAAAGACTATTTTCTTCTCTTTTTCATAGGGAAGACGGGTCAAATATCTCTTCCATGTTTCCATAAAACCAACTCTTAACGTCCTTTTCCTTTTAACAACTATAAATACCTATGATTCCACAAGAACCACTCTAGTGCTCAAGTTCTATCAAATCAGCAGTTCTGTTTACATCTTTAAGTTGAATAACTGTATGCCTTCAGATGCTCAGCACTCCAGTAGCAGCTGCCCAATTTTTTCCCTTTTTTTTTAGTTTGTCATGTGATTGTCGATGTGTGTGGAGTGGGGAGAGAGGGGAGTATTAATAACACATTGGGGGCAAGCGCTTATGCATCAAACTAATTACAAAATTTATTTAATAGATTTGCTCACAGCCACTTTTGAGTGGTAAATGAAGGAAGCTGAATACTAGATTACATGAGGAGAGCGGGCTTATTGTTTCTTATTCTGTATACTCAGTGCAAGAAAATATTCAAACCCATATTCAAAGCACAACTGACAGATAATGCAAAACCAAACGCCATTACAGCATCATTATGGTTAGGTTCATCTGTGTCTTCAACTCAGCCAGAATTTTTCTTAAATGTGACCTGACCAAAAATGCCATGACATGCCTTTCTTTTATTTATTCTTTCTTGAAATGCTGAATCGATGAGCCAGTGGAAAAGCTCAAAAAAATGTCAAATCAATAAAGAAAATATGAAAGATGAAACTAAAGAGCAATAAAAGAGGATAAACAAAGATAACAGAACAATCTTACGGGTAATATCGAAGTTTTCCCTTCTTTGTATCTTGCTTAATGGGAGTAAATAGCTCATCTGTAGCAACCTCCATCTTCGCACTTGATTCTTTCGGAATTTCAACAATGCAACTGAATACTTCATCGCCTAAGTGCAATGGTATATCATGCCAAGGGGAAATCTGCACATCAAAAAAACACAATGCACCCCAGAATGACGAGGCAGCATCAGCATTTAACTTTAATCTCAAAACAATACCCGATGTGAATACACGACCATTTTGTATGACATTCACTATGGTTCCTTCCTTCTTAT
>CAIGRB010030270.1:14085-36704 GCA_903798255.1 Fraxinus quadrangulata | reverse complement strand
AATGATTCTGTAAATGAGAAATATAATTATTTAAAAATTGTGTTTGTAAAAGAGAGCACATGGAAATAACATTTTGGATGGGCACGATCTGGTTCAATCTGGTTTCAAAGAGAATCGAATAGTTTACAATAAAAATTGAGTATTTTATAAATGAGACTGTCGGGTCCAACTTTAGTTATGAAATTGAATTGGTTCGAGTTCTTCAATTTTCTCATAATTCGAACAACTATTTTAATTCTCCTAATATTTGAAACAACACAACAATCTACAAATAATCTTAATGCAAAATGACAAATATAATCCAAAAAAAAAAAACAAAATAAGTAGTAGTCTAATAAAATTAATTTACCAACATACACAATGATCAAAAAGTAAATAACAATAAACCATAAGCAAATTTCATTTCCATCACGTTGATTCATTCGCTTCAAGCCAACAAATCTATGTAAAAAAACATGAAACGTGAAATATAAATTAAAAGTAATAGAAATAATTTTGTATGATATTAGTAATGACCAGCCATTTAATCATGCGTTGCTTGGTTCAATTATGAAAAAAAAAAAAATTTGACAAATTTGATTCTTCTTTTCAATTATTCATTTCTGGGTTTATAACTAGAAATGAAATCAAATCCGTCAATTCGTGATTCTAATACCAATTACTTATTTTAACTTAGCAAGCCGAACCATTCAATTGGATCCGAAATTTTTGTCCACCGCTAAACGACACGTCGTAATAGATATATACTGTGAGAACAATACATGTTCAAAAAAGACGAGCATTGTCTAAATTAAGAGAAATACATAGGTTTGATGAGATCATTTTCAAGAGATTCTCTATTTTTAAAGAGCATATTCTATCATTTGGAGATCATCTATAAATTTAGAGAGTTAAAATTTTGAAATACTCCAATAAGCTCTTTATATTTAACACTAAATTTCACTACTCCCAATAAATATTTATTATTTTTCTTTATCTTTTATTTTAACTATCTTTTCTTTAAATTATTTTATTGCTTTCCTACATTGAAAATTGAAACTTTTTGAATGCATTAAATTATAGAGAGTGAGTTTGGTAATCCAAATTTGTATGGTCAAACCACTCTCTAAATTAAAATGTTAATTTAAAAAGTTTCTTGTAGCATGATTTTAAATGTTGACTCTTTAAAATAGAGAGCATCTCATATTTAAAGAATCCCTTGGAGATGCTCTGAGGGTTAGTCGATAATTGGCAAATCTGGGCCAGATGAAATCGGCCCATGAAAAAAAGAATAAAATCTCGAACAACAATATTTTGAAAACCCTAGGTCGGCCCGAATTGCAAATTTCCTTCCCTCGTTAAACCTCTATAAAACCCTCAACCCCTCCTACAAAAACCACACAAATACGTTGTCTTCTGCTTCAAATCTCTCTGCTTTCTCTGCGTCGTTATTCAATATGGAATTTTGGGGTAACTTTCGTTTCTCAGCTCCACTAGTATTACTCCAATCTGTTTCAATGAGTTTAGACTGTTTAGTCATTATTTTTTTTTTTCACAATCATAAACTATGTTATGTGGTTTTTTATTGGCTGAGAACCGTGAGTTTGTTTTTTCTGTATTTTATCTTTGTGTTTGATAATATAAACGGTGTTACGTGATCTTTTATTTGTTGTTAAACTGTTCTGTTAAGAGTGTTTTAGCTCTGTGTTCGAGTTCAATTCCTTAAGAATCTATAGCTTTTAACCTTATATTTTGAGATAGAGCATGCTTGGCTAAGCTTAAAACTTTTGCTTATAAGCACAAGAAAGTTCAAACAAAGTAATTCTTCTTTTTCCTTTAAAAAAAGATCTTGAAACTCTTTTTCATGTTGTTTATATATTAAGTGATATTTTGCAGGTCCTGATAAGTATATGCCTTTCGTCGATTTCATGTTTTTCTCTGCTGATTAAATAATTAAACTTATCTCCTATAGTTTAAAGTCCGAGGGGACATATTCATGGCTTTATCAGAATAGTAGAGGATATATTGTGTCAATGAAGTAATTTATATTTGCGTTTTATTTCCTTCTGAATGTTAAATTTGCACGATTTATGCAGGAGTTGAAGTTAAAGCTGGAGAATCACTAAAGGTTCAACCTGAGTTTGGCAAACTGATTCATATTTCACAGGTTGGAATTTGGAGTTTGTTGTAGTACAACGGCTTTTTGTATTACGAGGTTATAAATGTTGAATTATTTTGCTACTATTTTAGGCAGCACTAGGAGAGGTGAAAGATGTGAAAGGAGCCAAACGTGTTCCCATTCGTATGAAGATTGATACAAATAAGTATGTATTAGGGACTCTTTCAGCAGAGGATAGACCTCAGGTGATGTTTGACTTGGTATTTGAGAGGGAGTTTGAGCTCTCTCATGACTGGAAAAGTGGGAGTGTCTACTTTATTGGCTATATCACTGATGATCAAATTCAAGGTACATATGTTTTACTTATATCAGTTATTATCATCACGTTTCATTCATGCTTAGTGCTGTGTGAGTGTGATTATGTGAGCTTACTTTGAAAGAATTGTGTGTGCTGTGTTTTATTCTTCATTGAAAACGTTACAAAGTATTGTCTAGTGCAGACATCATTGTCTTATTGCATGTGTGAATAAGAGGTCTTACTTGGGAATTTAATGTTTTGATGCTTTCTCAAGTTTGCTGTATTTGAGTGGCATTTGAATATTGTCTATTGCATAATTGTGTTAGTTTGATAGTTGCAAGGCATGAAGCAATTTTGTATCTCTGTTTTTTCATCCCTCAAGGAAAGAAGTGTTTTTCCCTTCCCATCTCTTGAAGTCAAGACAGGCGATAGTTTCTGCTGAACAATTAATATTAAACTTTGAAATGGTGGCGTGTTTTGGGATGTGCATTCCTATAGATAGAGGATATCAGTTTTTGTTGTCCTGTTTTGATGGAACTGATGCAATTATTCGTTTTATCTAGATGAGCATGATTTTTCAGATGAATCTGATGATGAGGAATATCCGATTGAGGCTCTTGAAAATGGTGGTATGTCAACTATCACTTTCTCTCTGTCATTCTGCCTGTGTCCTTCATTTCATGGCTTTACCTTAAAATGCACAAACAGTTTCAAGTCTCGTTGGTTTCTTTTACTCTTCAATATCAGATGTGGGAAACAAGAACTTACTGTTTAGGTTTGTTAACTCCTCAGGTAAACCCCAGCTCAAGGTTGAGGACGTGAAGCCTACAAAAGATACGGCTACTGCTGCTAAGACTGGAACTAAGAAAGAAGAGGCCCCTGAATCTGATGACGGTGAAGATGATGATGATGTTGATTCAGACGATAGTGGATCTGATGATTTATCAGGAGAAATAGTATGTCTCCATTCTCATAACTCGAGGAGTTTTACTGGGTTATTTGCCTGAATCTCTTTGTTTGCTTCCTTCGAGATCATTCATTTCAAATACTTCCATTTTTCTGTTCCCCACTGATTTCAAGAAGTTGGATCGTGTCTAGGACTCGGAAGATTTGATGGATGCAAGTGATGACTCCAGTGATGACGAAACGCCAAAGGTACTTGAATTTACTATTTTTATAATGTATGATCTAAAAATATATGCGACTTCTGTTGATTTTTATTCTTGTATTAAAGGTGCAGCAGCCCAAGAAAAGGCCATCTTCTGTGTTGGAAACTCCCGTTTCCATCAAAAAAGCAAAAATGGCTACTCCTGGTAAAACAGAAATATATATATATTTTTCTTTATAAGATACCTGATATTTCAGCTATATGTATATTCTATCTGAGATTTCCAAATGTACTGTGGATTCTTGGTTAATTAAATTCTTTTGTGTAGGCAATAAAAGCATTCACAATGCGACTCCTTCAAAAAAGGCTGGAAAAACTCCGACTGGCAACAAAACCAAGTAGGAGACGAGATTTACTAGAGGGGATTGATCCATTGAAGTTTTGTTAGATATTCTTACAATAGCAAAATACGGAAGCGCCTTATGGATTATTGTTTTTCTTGAAAGAATAGAGTATGCAGCTCAATTTTGTCAGATTATGGCTTATGCATTTTTCTCGACACGTTAAAATATGCTTAAAAACAAATCAAAATAGTGAATTTTAGAAAAATGTGTAGTTGAAAAATAAAATAAAGTTTTGAATTTACATACCAGAATATTTCATTGTAAAAATGTTTGCTTAAGAAAGATTTTGATGAAAAAATAATTTTAAATAATAGTAGACAACAGGGGCTTAATTTATTTAAAAAAAAACAAATTTCTTGTTTTACCCCTACTTCGAAATCTATTGTGTAAAGCAGCTTTAAACTGAATTTGGTCTTAGTAATTCAAATTGCAATCATGCCTTTTGTGTACACAACCTTTTTGACAGCCTAACTGTGTGTAGAAATTCTGATCATTGAGTGAAAAAAATATTGCTAAAATTAATGTATAAAAATCTTTCAACTCACATGATTTCAAAGATGTCCAGCTCGATGTACATGTAACATGATTTTTAAAATTGTGGCATCAGTTTTGTACGTTGAGAATTCATGATTGCAGAAAAATCTGTGGCACGTTCTCACTTGCGCTCTCAAATGAAAAACTCTCCCACCTTCACTTGCTCCTTGAAGTCTACGAAGAACAGCTTATGTAACCATTAACATTTCTAGTTTTTCTCCGTCTTTCTATTTTCATGATACCTGTCAATATCGTAACTCCATAGACCATAGCATATTGAGAAGACCATTCAAATCGCATAGAAGGCAAAAAACCTCGTACATCAAACTAGTACTTGAATTTCGAAACATACATAATCTACTTATGAATTTTGAAAGAAACAGTATCTAGGAAGATGGCTCATACGAATATTCAGTTTTCCAAGAAATACCATTAGAAATTAAATCTGGGACCATCCCGCAGACCTTCAAATCCTTTCATATAAATCGATTCAACCAAGATATCGAAGATAATAAGACATCCTACCATAACATGAAAATGTCCAACAAAACAAACAAACTACGTTGCTGCTTCTAACCTGCATTTCTGCAAGGAAAACAAAAGAGTATTGAGGTTTTGGGATCTCGACCACTTCCAGCACCAATGGAGTTCACCTTTCCAGCTCTGCCCTAAAAATCTGTTAAACCAAACTGTCTGGCTTGCACCAAAACACCTGTACACATGATTTAAATAAGTTCTCGATCCTTATAAGCAGGAAACCTGGACCTGCAACACTCAATATACAGTGAGATCTGTAACTTAAAGAAAGAAGATTTGAACCAGAGATCAGTGAAAACTCACTAGCCTGGTTGTGTTGGGCCAAATTGCATATACAAGCAAACAAGCAATGACAAATAACAAAGGAGATGTGTGTCCAATGCAAGTTGTTTATGAGAGCATGAATCGCCGATGGTCCAGTTCAGATTAAAAATAAAACTAAAAACCTTGATTGCAAGAGGCGAAGTTCAATACAAGTTGCATAATTCCAAGGCAAATGAACAAGTAGTACTGAGTGACATTTGCAGTCGTTAATAATTGAGATACAAAACATTGACAGCCATTCAGAAAGAAGTTTTATATCAATAACAAGCCATCCTAAGTGGTTAAGAGAGTTATGACACAGAATTATGTCCTACATCATTTGTTTTTAATTGCCAGATTTCTATAAAAAAACATATTAACCCCACGCTTTCTTTCGAGAAACAGCATCTAAGAGTATGACTTCTCCCAGTCAGATGAAAATCTTAATACATTATTATCTTATTTAACAGTTATGAACTCAGCATATTGTTTTAACATCCTCTCAATTTCAGTGACAAATTTGGATTAGTTATAGCACATAAAAAGTAGACATTGATGAAAGGAAACAGAAAAAAATGGTTATCATGGAGATTTTGTTTTGCAAGGTTATAATAAACGCCAGTTGAATTGAATGGAAAAAGAATTTGTGACTTTTGCATAGAGGGCAGAAAACTAGTATTTTTCAATAATATAGGCAATGGAAAACCATAAAGGTGTCTAAATAGTTTCCCTATTTAAAAGGAAATGAATAGCTGGTGTGCTTATTAAACATAATAGGTATGGCAGCAAAGATGAAGGGGATCACATAGAGAGACACAGCAGATCAGCCACAAAATAATGACTACCATAACAACATAATTTGGAAGGTTGTATGGTAGCTCAGTGAACTCTGATGTATTGAGGTGTACTATAACCTTTCCATGCAGTCAAGCACACAAATCAAGCATGTTGAAAAGGATCAGAAAAGCACATAAGTGTGGACATTATTTTTCACATTCCTTTAAGACAAAATTGTAAACCTGCACACCACCTGCACAGTGGAAAATGCGCAATAAGCTATACTAAAAGGACAGGTGGGCTCTCAGAAAAAGGAAAAGTTTTTACTTAAGAGGAAAGAATAATGGTGAATGAAAGATAAGAACAACGAACCAGTGCTCAAATCATCAGTACCCATATCAACTTTGCTGTGGTGGCTCCTGGGCATGGTACTGATCTCCATTCTGCACGTAACCATTGTCATCAGTTTCATTTCTATCATCAGCCCCACCAGCATTGACCTTGTTAGAATGTTCTGCCTCTTCCTTTTCCCTGTTCCATTGCTCAATTTTAGCTCGTCTCTCTTCACTACCTTCCCTAACAGGACTGCGATCCCTCCTTCCACCTGGGCTCCTGCTTCTACCCCTCTTATGACTAGGACTTGTACTTCTGCGCCTCCTGCTGCGACCCTCATGGTAATCACGATCATCATATCTCCTACTGTGACTGCGATGTCCATGAGAGCTCTCTTCATAGCTACGGTGCCTGTAGGGGCTTCTGCTACGCCTTCTCTTGTATCTCCCAAACAAGTGGCGTCTCAACTCCCTAATTATTCACATATAAGACACATTAGCGAACGATCAAAACTTAACCACTTTTCTTACTTTTCCACCACAAGAAAGGTCAGGCTTTTACCTGCTAATTCTTTTCAGATGCATAAAGTTGCAGTACCCACCACGATTGCAAGTATTCTCGTCATACTGCCTACATGTAGCTTCACGAAAATCAGTCACTGGAGAAAAATCAACAATAATGGGCTGTCCTGCAGATATGATATTTAACATCAGCAGATGCAGATGCACCAGGATATTTTTTCTTTTTGAATATTACATGAAAATAACTTATTACAGTGAAATAAAATCTAACAGACTCCTTGTAATATTCGTTAATAAACCACTGTACACAGAATCTCAAACAAAGGGGAAAATAAGACATATTATTTCAGACTGGACATATAGAATGATACGGCAATTTAAGCCTATATTAGCCATGGAATTGGTGTCAAAAACAGGAAAAAACTATGTGAGTATTTCACAACAGCATATTTATCCACGTATTTCTCCTATAAGGAATGATGTTGGGACATGGTGACAATGTACGAACGGAAACCTTCAAGAAAGGAGGGGAAACTAAACCCTTGTTTGAGCCCCATTTTATCAAAAATTCATTTTTTCAACCACATATTCTCCAATAAAATAATATTACACGTAAATTTAAAACTTTTTCTTCATTTTAAACCACACATTATCCAAAAATCACTATTCAAAAATGCATTTTTTCTCCCAAAATGGGGCTCAAACAAGAGCTAAATTTACCAAAATAGAGAGAGATGGAAACTCAAATGGCCAGGTTTAGAAAGAGTACCATATTTTTGAATATAGAAACACAAGGTGCTGCCGTGCTAATATACTTACTGAATGAATTTGAACATGTCAAACAATGGGTTGCGTTATCTAAAATTAGGTAATGACACAGTTGTAAAATTCACCACCTCTCCCACTTTTGGGTAAATAGAGAATAAGTATAAACTTAAAAACAAAGATGGAGTTATGTATGTACTGAACAGAATTTTGGTAAGGTGCAAATAGTATATGCATGCAATACCAGGTATTATCCCTATTACAGTTCTGTAACACAGAAAACAAGTGTTGACCAACTACTAAGAAAACTCAATAATGAAGAACAGCAAGATGTAATCCAGTACCAGCATAAAATCTTCCAGTCAAATTTTTCAACGCATTTGCAGCATGCTCTTCCTCTCTGAACTGAACATAAACATTGCCAACCTGCCAAAATACAGGATATGATTATTAATATGATCAAAAAAACAAGAAGAATGAAAATGCCAATAGAATACCACATGAACGAGTCAAGGTAACTTGCCATGTGGTCAGCCAAATTGTCGCAGATGTTCAAGCTTTCAATCTCTCCATACTTGTTGAGCTCCTCAAACAAGTCTTCATAAAAATCCTAAACATCAATAGAAAGTAAATAACCATGCTATTAAATCCCACAGTGCACCATCCACAGAAAGATATCATGAGCAGATACAACGCCCATATACTCTCATAGGATAAATCATCATCATGAAATAAAGTGAGACCAGTTTGAATCTTAAATTTGCTAGAAAAGCAAAAGAGAAAGGTCAAAGAAAATGAAGAAAGGATACAGTGACCCAGTAATCTTCAATAAAAACCAAATGCAGATTTAGATTTCTCAAATTTAGTCACCCCATAATAATAATAATAATAATGTGACAACCAGATCCGAAAAACTTTAGTCAACCAAAGAAAATAATCCTACAACAAAACTAGAGTTCAAAACAGTAAACAAACCCTTCGTCAAAAAATACACATAAACCCAGTTCAACCTCATATTCGTCTAAAAAGTAACATACCCATATTAAGTTAAACTTCATCAAAATCACTACTATCAACTAATAACCCTCTACCGTAGCTTAATTACAGTAAATCATTTCCGCAACATATTAATAACATCAATTAAAACAACAATAGGAATCTCTAAAACTAATCTTCCTCCCAAAACTGGCTTTACCTCAAAATGTTCCTGTATCGCTTTGGGATCGATGGGCTGACCCTGAGCATCAACACCAGGAGTGATCATGTCAGGACGCTGGTACATGTTAGACAGCAATATTGTTGGACTTATGCTGGGCTTGGTATGGAGCCTGGAACACCGGTCCCCGTGTCTGCACGCGCCGATCTTGAAGTAGAAGGGGCAGTTCACACGATCCTTCTCCGTACCAAATATCGATGCCAAATGCTCCGCCATTTATGATGATGATAAACACCGATTTTTGGAGTTCAATTGTGTGATTTGGGAATTTGGAGAAAGAAAGGAGAGGGTTACACCATTTGACTTGTGAACGACGTCGTCCGCCTATCTGGGCTAAAGCTAAAAAAGGTTTTAATTTTTATTTAATTTTTTTTTAATTCATAAACAAAATATAACATAAATCAAAATTAATAATTAATTTGAAGGATATACATTCCTTATTAACTTTAATCACATATTTTACGTAACTCATAATTTTTCAACAACATATTTCATCAACTTTTATTAAAATCTATTAAAAATATAATTTTTAATCGAATCCAAATAGTATTACTTATTCAATATTAGTATTCTAAAAAGTATAAGTTTGACGAAGAGGGAAGGTCAAGCTTCGATCTAGACGAGTCTAGACATTAAAAGTTTAAAAAAAGTTTTCTTATTTTAATATTATTTTGAATTTTTAAATCAAATAAAAAATTATGCAATAAGGAAAATGTAAAAAACGTTGAAAAATATAAAAAAAAAAAATAGAGAAAATTGCGAAGCCAGGCTTAGGCGCTACTTTTTACAACATTATTCAATATACAAATAGTATGAATTGTGAATAAAGGTATATAAGGTGCAGACATTTCAAATAAGGTGGTTTGCCCGAGTGGTTAAGGGGGAAGACTTAAGATCTTCTGCACATAAGTGCGCGTGGGTTCGAACCCCACAGCCACCAATGAATTTTATTTTTTTGTTTAATTTATATTTTCAGTTATTTCAGTCATTCCTTAATCTCGATGTATAATCCTTATACCAAAAGTAAATTTTAAAATTTCGTAACGTTATTTTATGTCACTAATTTCTATCGAGTTAAATAGCTTATATAAATAGTGAAATGCTCTCTTACAATTCGAGACAAGTTTTTTTTTAATTTTGTTGAAACCTAATCTATGATAGTTCGAAAATCACACATTTTTAAATGTTATACCGTGAGCCAAAAAGAAAAAAAAAAGATTTAAGGGTTATAAACCCAATAAGTTCTTGAACTTGGTGCACGTGTTCTAAATCGATCATTGAACACAAAACACTTCAAATTAATGATCATACTTTAGCTCCTATTTAGTCAAGATAAAAATTAGATTTTTTAGTAAATTTTGGTAAAAGTTAATGAATATGTGATTAAAAAAATATGAATTCCATATAATATAGGTTTTAAATTAATTATAATAAGATTATTTATCTGAACCAAATATGAGCTTAATATCCCTTTCACATCCGTCCTCAAAATAATATTTGGATTTGCTCAACGGATGTCGACGGAAGGGCATTCAAGAATCACATATTGAAGTACAAAAATTTGGAGTATTGAGTTCAAAGATAAATTTGAAACATGTAAAAAAGTCGAAGAATTTACTAGTGGTAACTTTTTTACTTTGGTGAAAAAATTGCACAATTAGTCTTAACCTTCAACATTAGACCTTTCGGTCCCCATCATTTTAGTACTATTCGCATAGTTTGTCATTTTTAGTTTTTACATAATTCCATCAATATTTATTTTCTTTTCCCGCCCTCCAAAACTCAAAATTCTGGCTCCTTCACGGCTTCTCATAATCTCGAAGTTAGGCAGGTGTATTTTAAGCATAAATGGCATGCCTGGTAAAATAGATTTGATACTGAACAATATGAAAGAAGACAATCACAAAAGAAAAGAAATTCTATTATAAATGCATATCGATTGACAAACAAATGACAATAGTTACAACCAGTGTTGCTCTCCGAGTCTTTTGGGTGCCATTCTACTACAAAAACCAATGGAGTAATCCTGACTCATGGAAACAAGAATAATCAACTAACAAAGACAAAATAATAGACCCTCACCCAAAAAACCAAAGAAAAAGAAAAGGCGCAATGTAATTGTGCAAAAGAATGATCAAAACTTCAACCACCTCCAAAATCCTACTCTAATGCTAAGCCGGTTTACATACAATTTGACCCTTGCTACTTCTTTAAGAAATTGATTTTAGGGTCGCCCGCCCTCATCCCATCCGTGAAGCGAGGTGGGATAAAAGTGAGCCGTTCAGCCCTACCAGATTAGGAATAAGACCGCCCAAAGACAGGGAAAGAAAGCTCTATGCTTCAAGAATGTATGGATGGGAAATGGGTTTGCTGTGTAAACATTGTCACAAATGGTCCTCATTGAGTACTAAACTTACAGTAAACCAGCAAGGATAGCACCAGGATCTGATGTGGCAGTCGGTGGACTGACTGGCTGAGCTGGTGGAGGCACAGGTGCGGGTGCTCGAGAAGGAACTGGTATGCTAACTAATTGCTCTTGAATAAACTCCTTCAATCTGTGCATAAGATACTTACAACGATTAATTACGAGGTGCATATAGATTCTATAAACATTTTTGTTTTGGTCTAAACAGATTGAAACATACTCAGAAGTCAGTGCAGGATCTCCAGATGCAACGGTCATACGCAACTGGGTTCTATCTGCTGGATCTGTTTCTATTCTTATCTGATAGAAAAGAAATTTCTGATGAGAGAGTTGTCATTTAGCAGTAGTGCTAATAGAGTCGTAAAACATAATGACCGAATTTCACAAGGGAAATCTATAACTTCTTATCCAACCAAAAAAAAAGTATTTTTTAATATTTTCTTATCATTGGCTCCAAACAAGCAGCTAAGCAAAGAAAATTAGCTAGACCATCCACGAGCTTTAATGATAGTTGCATAATCAATAATCAACAACAGAGAAGATTCAATTTTCCATTAAATAGACATGTAGCCCTCATGGAAGCGCGCCTAGCAGATTTCTATTATATCGGCCAAACTTGAGAATGTGAGAGTCACATGATAATTCAATGGAGATTTCAATGATTTCTGTTGCTGATTGTATAACTATCATGAAAAAGAGGACCAACTTGTTCTTTTCAATGCTAGGACAATTTTCCTTCAAGTAAATTATGGAGTATAGATGAGATGACAAAGCACAATTTTTAAAGCATGCCTGGCCAGTTTCATTTGCTGAATAGACAGTTATGCTCAGAGTCAAAATCAAGTTCTAAGAACATGGGTCCTGGTAATCTTTTCATTGAATGCCCATCATGTGGTTCACTGTAAAATTCCTATATAGCATTAAAAACAAATGCACAGTTTACAAACTTTCTAAAACCAGCTTACCAAACATAACATGGCTCGTGTATTTTCGGAATAGAACGTTGCACTAGCAACCATATTATTGGGATTGGGATCCTGGACAGAAAATCAAAGAATAAACTTCCTGATTAGAGGTCAAAATTATAAGCATGGAATGAACTAAAACTCAATAGGATCTGAGACTTACAAGCCCAGGGCAAACTGTCAACCGAAAACTGTTAAATAAGTTTGCCATTTCCACAAGTGGTATTGGCCTTACACCTCTAACCTGGTTCATTTATATGATAATAAGCTTAAATATGTATCCTTCTAGGTTAGATATGTGAAGTTGAGAAAATATCCAAAATGCACATACAACTTCTTGGAGCTTCAATGGTGGCCCTGAGAGTGATCTCCACTGCGGGAAAAACTCTTCAGGAGACACCTGAATAGGTTGCAGAAACTTGTTCAACACAGCAGGAAGGCGCAGTTTAGGATTGACCTGTTGATGCAAATTTCCAGATTTTAGCAAATATAAACAAACAAATTCTATTTTTGGTTTTCAATTTTATTTTCAAAACTAGTATTTCATGGGCACAATACCACATGGGTTCCGAACTTATATGAGAAATCAAGAACAGCTACGTCTCTAGTTGGCCGGAGGTTGATAACTTCAAGTGGGCATTGCACCTAAGCAACCAAAAGGGTTAATTTTGACAAAGGATATTACCATATATGATATTAAAGAAGAACATGGAAGACGAGATTACTTTCAGGATAAAGAAAAATCAGACCTGTGCCCTAGGTGGAATAGTCTCAGGCACCAGTGAGAGTTCCATTTTTAAATGTGACGGGGGCAATATCAGAGCTTGAACTGAAACAAGTGGAGCAATATTCTTATTTCCCAAGAAAAGAACAAGCCGTCCATGCTGTGCTCGCCATTCTGCTTTAATGCCAATCTGGAGAAGTATGTTACCCCAAAAAATAAAAAAAACAAAGCAGTTGGCAGAGGGAGAAAAATCATTATCCTGCTTATATTGCTTGAAAGAAGGGAGCGTAGGATGTTGCATAACAATTAAGCAAAATAGTACTACAAGATTGTGCACCTGAATATAAGGGTCCTCATATAGCACACCACTATCCTTAAGGCATAAAGCATGAAACCTTTCAGCAATATCACCAATTGGCTGTAACAGTCATCGAATTAAGAAAGTCAGAAGTATAAAAACATGATGGAGAAGGGGTCAGAGCAAAGTGCTGTATGAATCTAGGTGAGACTCCATGAAATCTTATCATCCAAAATAAAGGAACTTGCACAAATTTAGTGATTTAAAATGGTGGAATTTGGTAGCAGAACAAACTTTTATCCCAATACACTGGAAGATGCATTGTCAACAATTGAGTATAATTTTATGAGTAAATTACATAGACACCCTATGAGGTAATTGAATATTATAGAGACATCCCATCTCTTTTTAAAACTTACCAAAACCCCCGTTGAAGGCAAAATTAACACCCATTTCCTATTTAAAAATTTATTTTATGTTATATTTTAAACTATACTCTCTTTCTAATAAGAAAATTATCTTAAGCTTAAAGAAAGTTTTTTTTTTTTTTTTTTTGTCTTTCCTCCTTTTACACGAATAATTACACCTCAATATTATTTGCCAAAATTAACTTTTGTATATCTTTAAGAATAGGAATACGAAAAATATTTTAATCTTGTCATCTGACAATAAAAATTCAAATTAACTGGATCGAGTAAACTTCGAAATTACTAAACATTTACTTGTGTTCATTTGTCAATTATTTGTATGCAAAACAAAATGTTCTCAATATTTTTTGAAGACCTTATTAATTATTTTAGAAATAAAAAATATATCATAAATTTATTTGAACATTACTACATAAATTTAACCACATTTCTTTTAACTAAAGGCCCTGGTTGCATTTCAATAAAAAAAATTAAGAAATTGAAAAAAAAAATTGAGAAACAATGATAATTTCAATTTCATTTAATAATAGTTTAAAATTTTCAATTATGTTGTAAATACAAAAGGGTGAAATTAAAAACATAAATTTATTTTTGGCTGATGGGCAAATCTGTTATGAAAAAAAAAAACTCGAGGGAGGTTTCCGTAATCTATTGAAAACATTCTTTTCATTATTCGAAATTTATGGACCCGACGAGTGCTAGCTTAAGTATACAGAAGCTAATTTGTTAGATACCTTCCTGCTACAAAACTTAATAATAGCACCCATCATTTAATTCTATGGGAAAGGATCACTTTAGATGTTTCAGAAAAAGACATGAATCCCACATAAGAGGATGCCTTCAGGGGCAATTTCCAGTAATCAAGACATTCCATTGGTCAAGATCAGAATGGCAACTGGATAGCACATGCATGTCAATAGAAAGCAATAATTATGTTGTATAACATGACAGGGGCATAAATTCTGTAATTGACTTGTTAATCTAGGCTGTAAATAGGAGAAGAGATTTAGCTTACCATATATAGCTTACCAAATATAGCTCCCTAAAATCACTCTTATGTAATTAGCATGTATAGCTTAAGTTTCCTTGTATGCTTGTTAATTTTGCTTATATAATGAAAGACCTTCTCAAAAGAAAGGACATTTTGAACCATTTTGTTATGGTATAAGAGCCATATTCTAAGAATTATCATTCTTTTTGTTTTTTAGTCACAGCCTCAAAAATTATGGAGAAGTCAGGTAATGTTTGTGTCAGATTCACTGGAAAAAATTATGCTGCCTGGGAGTTTCAACTAGAAACATTTCTCAAAGGTAAACAGCTCTCGGGTCATATAGATGGGAGCAACAAAGGAGGATCTGTTGCCGCAGACAAGGCAGCCCAAGATAATCAGATCATGTCATGGATTCTTGGTTCTATGGAACCACATCTGATTCTTTCTCTGCATCCTCATAGGCCTGCAAAGGCTATGTGGGATTATCTCAAGCAAGTCTATAACCAAGACAACAATGCTACGCACTTCCAGCTTGAGTTGGCTATCGCTAACTATACCCAAGGAGACCTATCCATTCAAGATTATTACTCTGGTTTTCTGACTTTGTGGAATGATTATTCAGACCTTGTTACGGAAGCAGTACAACACATACACAACCAGCCAAAGAGACCAATTTATGATGAAATTGCGGTCTGATTTTGAATCTGTTCGTGCCTCTCTAGTAAATAGAGATCCTGTTCCAACTTTGGAGGCATGTTTTGGAGAACTCTTGCGTGAGGAACAACGTCTCAATACTCAAAATATTATGGAACAGGTAATTATGGAACAGGTAAGTGTTGCTTCTAATACTGTCTCAGTTGCCTATGCTGGTCATGGCAAGGGAAAGGGATGTGATATGAGCACCACACAGTGCTATAGTTGTAAGAAGTATGGCCATATTGCTCCTCACTGTCCTCAGAAAGTTTGTAACTACTGCAAGCAGGACACAATATTAAGAAGTGTCCTGTACGTCCCTCGCGCTACAATAAGGCTTATCATGTTACTGTTACTTCTGCTGCCTTACAACCAGCCATTACTAATGTGGATGCTGCAACGTCTGCCGTTAGTTTACAGCCTCCATAACCTATTATAACTCGAAAGACGGTGCAGGAAATGATTGTGAGTGCTTTTTCAGCATTTGGTCTTCAAGGTAATGGTTCTTCATCTACTTCTTGGATCATATATAACATCCGGAAACAACTTAGATAGCCGTTAGAATTGAATTTAGCGGCTAGAAGATTTTTTTATTTATTTGGAGACCTAATTAAATGTTGACCAATAGTGTAAGCATAGAGCAATTTCTTTTATACATGTGTAGATTTTTCCTTGGCTAAATCTTAGTAATATGATTGCATGATTGATTTAAATATTGTATGTCAATTGACCTAATTTATTATTATAATTAGAGAAATTTTCATTTATTAAAATTAGAAACATTATTTAAGCTTGTGTAATTAGCAATATAATATTTTTATATGGTATGTTATAATATTTATTTTGGCATAATTTAAATCAATTGATTAATTATATGGCAATAACTTATTAATAGCAATTATAAATTTATTATTTATTAATATAATTAATTGGGTAATTAGCTGAGTGATTGATTACACTCTATATGGAAAAACATGCGATATTGATAAGGGAATGAATGTTTGTACTAAAATAGGTAATAAAGTCAAACCTTAGAAACCCATATTTATACTGCCTAATATTACTTACACACAACTAAACTTGTACTTTAGACATTCCTTTCTTTTAAGTAATCTTCTACGCACACTTTCACATTACAAAATTTAGCACACACGGTATTCAAGAAATTTTGGAGTAAAAGTCTAACAAGACGATTTCCTCGATTTACGATCTTCTTCCATACTACTGTAGGTGTAGTAGTACGAACTGTTCTTTCATTGTTTAAATTACGGAAATTTATGTTATAAATATAATGATACGGAAATCCAAGTTATGATTATGATAAGAGTCCTATATGTGTAAGTTTAAAGGACCGAAGTTTAGTAGCACTACACACGGAAATTATAGCCACGAAGTTCAGATTTTAATTCCCTGTGTCTTCATATGTATCTTATGATTTTCTGTATTTAAATGTGAGATGAAATTCGTTATTGAGTATTTACTGAGATTTATGTCTCATATGTATATATTAAAATTTTTATAGTTAACTAAAAAGGTGGGTTCGAGGTGATCGGAGGTGGATTGTGCTTGCGTGGGTTTAAAATGAAGAATAAATTATGTAAAAGATTTTAATAATGTTCATTGTATTTCTCTTAAAACTAATTTTAAATCATCGCGTGTTAAGAAAACTTTATCCATTTTTTTTTTCTTTCGATTATGAAAGTACTCTTTACGATATATGTATAATGATTCCAAAGGTAAAATTTGAGTCTTTAAATCATAGACTCGGGTGCCTCTGATCATATGACTAATTCTCTCCATGATTTAAGCAATATCAGAAAATATGTTAGCTCCTCACATATTCAAACAGCCAATGGTAGTGCTCTATCATCTAACTTTAATGATGTTCTGGTGTCACCAAATCTCTCTGTGAATTTAGTATCTACCGGCTAGCTTGTGGACCAAAACTATAATGTACATTTTACTAATGATGGTTGTATTGTACAAGATCAGATGTCAGGGCAGGTGATAGCGAAGGGGCCTAAGTATGGACGTCTCTTTTCTCTGCAACTAACTGTTCCACATAGCTTATCTTCCCCAGTCTTGTTTTTACTTTGTAACGAGTTTAAAGTGTCAAATGAAGTCTGGCATAAGCATCTTNTGATTGCATGATTGATTTAAATATTGTATGTCAATTGACCTAATTAATTATTATAATTAGCAAAGGGGCCTAAGTACGGACATCTCTTTTCTCTGCAACTAACTGTTCCACATAGCTTATCTTCCCCAGTCCTGTTTTTACTTTGTAACGAGTTTAAAGTGAATGAAGTCTGGCATAAGCATCTTGGCCATCCTAATTCTAGGATTCTACTTATTGAAATCTGGTCTATTGCCTAATAAAGAGCATTCTTCTTCCACTATATTTCCTAATTGTGCAACTTGTAAACTGGGAAAAAGTAAGACTTTACCTTTTCCTTCTGAAGGAAGTAGAGCAACTTACATATTTGAGATAATTCATAGTGATGTTTGGGGTATTAGTCCTAAAATTTCTCATGGTCAATACAAATATTTTGTGAGGCTTATCGATGACTACAACAGATATACGTAGGTTTATTTCTGGCGGAACAAATCAAAAAAATTTCCTATGTTCAAACTATTCTTAGCTCTTGTTGACACCCAATTTTCAGCCAATATTAAAACTCTTCGATATGACTCGGGTAAGGAATATATGTCTCATGAGTTCCAATCTTTCTTGCAAATCTAAATGTATTATCTCTTGATGCTCTTGTCCATATACTCAACAACAAAATGGAATTGCTGGAAGAAATAATCATCATCTTTTATATGTTGTTAGGACCTTGCTCACTGAGTCTTCTGTTCCTCAAAAGTTTTAGGTAAAATCACTTGCTACAACAACCTTTGTTATCAATAGACTCCATTCCCAAGTTCTAGATTTCCAGTCTCCATATTATAGGCTTCATCATCACAATCCTATCTGCTCAAATCTTCACACTTTTGGGTGTGTGTTTAATGCATCTTCCTCCACCCGACAGAAACAAACTTTCTGCTTAGTCCATCCGTTGTGCGTCCTTGGGATATAATGTCACACAAAAAGGGTATTCATGCTATGATCCAAACTTTAATCCGGTGGGAATGTGCTCTTCTGTGAAAATCAATGGTTCTTTCCTATGTCTTCATCATGGAAGCCTTGTCTTTCTCTTACCTTCTCTTGATGACACCTCTAGTACTCTAAATACTCAGGTTGAAAGGTATAAGTCAGGTATGGTATATGGGCGAAGACTTCAAGTGCTGCCTCCTACTCCTGCCTTGCCATCAGCTCCCTGGCGCCGCTCCTCTAGAGTATCTGGCCCTCGGACCCTTATGGATTTGAGTCACTTATGGCAAGTACCTGTACTATATCCTCTATTGTTATTCCTACCGTTATTCCTACCACTTACTCACAGGCAGTTAAAGAAAAATGTTGGCAGCAGGCCATGCTGGAGGAAATATGTGCTCTTGAAGCTAATGAGACTTGGGAAGTGGTAGATTGTCCTGCAGGTATGACTCCACTTGGATGTAAGTGGGTCTATTCTATTAAGGTCAAATCCGATGGCAATTTGGACAGATAGAAGGCCCACTTAGTAGCTCTTGGAAATAATCAAGAATATGGTGTGAATTACGATGAGACTTTTGCTCCGATAGCCAAATGACCACTATCCGCACTATATTGGCTATTGCCGCTTCTCAAAATTTGGGTTTGCATCAAATGGATGTGAAGAATGCCTTTCTTCACAGAGATCTCAAGGAAGATGGTTATATGCGTCTTCCAGCCGGTTTACTACTTCTGCAGTGTGCAAGTCATGTTGCTCCTTGTATGGTCTCAAGCAGGCCCCCATGCGTGGTATGAGAAAATTGCCTCTACACTACTCAAGTTTGCTTCTCTCAAAAGCAAGTATGATGCATCTTTATTTCTTCGCAAAATTGAGATTGGTATTGTGGTTCTCTTAGTGGACAACATAATCATCACGGGTACTGATTCAATTCTGATTTCCCAATTAAAGCAGCGTTTAAAGGAATCTTTTCACATGAAGGATCTCGGCTCTCATGTTTTCTTGGTCTAGAAATTACTGTTGGTTCACATGGTACTTTTCTGTCACAGCACAAGTATGTCAAAGACTTGGTGGCTGCTATTGGTCTCCAGGACTCTACACCTCTTGATACTCCCATGAAATTAATCTCAAGCTACGTAAAGAAGAGGTAACTTGTTATTAGACCCCACAACCTATCGTACTCTTGTTGGCAGCTTGGTATATCTTACAATCACTAGACCCGATCTCTTATGCAGTCCAGCAGGTAAGTCAGTACATGGCTTCTCCTCGACACCTCCATATGGCCGTAGTTCGAAGAATCATCAGATATGTTCAGAGCACATCCTTGCAGGGACTCTTTTACCCTCTAGGTACTTCACTTGATCCCACCTCATAAAGTGATGCTGATTATGCCGGATGTAGTGATACTCAACGTTCTACTATTGGCTGGTATATGTTTCTTGGCCATCTCTTTTTCCTAGAAAAACAAGAAACAAGATCGTGTCTCCAAGTCCTCTGCTGAGTCCCAATATCAGGCTATGTTACAAGCTTGTGCTGAGATACATTGGCTCCATGGTCCACTAGATGAGCTTGGATTTACTCCATGTGGTCCTACTTCTCTTAATGTGGATAATACTAGTGCCATCCACATTTCAGCCAATCATATCTTTCATGAACGCGCTAAACATATCGAGGTGGATTGCCACTTCATCCGTAAGGCATTTGAGGCTCAGACTATCTCTCCCCCATGTGTCAAGCAATCTTCAAGTGGCATATATTTTCACTAAGACTTATGCGGCAACGACATAATTTTCTTATAAACAAATTGATGTTGATCGACAAATCCGCATCAATTTGAGAGAAGATGTTAGTAGAAAGCAATAATTATGTTGTATAACATAATAGGGGCATAAATTCTATAATTGACTCGTTAATCTAGGCTGTAAATAGGAGAAGAGATTTAGCTTACCATATATAGCTTACCAAATATAGCTCCCTAAAATCACTCTTATGTAATTAGCATGTATAGCTTAAGTTTCCTTGTATGCTTGTTAATTTTTCTTATATAATGAAAGACCTTCTTAGAAAGGACAATTCGAACCATTTTGTTAATGCATAACCAGAAGAAAGCTTACACTGGATGTACACATGCAAGCAGAAGAAAGTTGTACCTGGACAATATTTGACTGCTCTTCAACAGGTGCGATGGCTAAAGCATCTGCTGCTGCATTTGAACCACCTTCCAAACTGGAGGCCAAGTTCGGCTCAGGCTGGACAGTGGCACTAGGAGGGCCTTCAATAGCCAGTGGGCCCAAAAGATCTCCAAGGAGATCAACTGAAGGTGTACTAGGTTGTTGAGGATCCACTATAGTCAGAGCCCCATTTGCCTGTGTCACCCCCTGCTCTGTAGTGTTCTGATCCTGTCCACAAATACAACTGTTAATTAACACTTGATTATGATAAAACAACCAGATTTCAATATAGGTTAACATGGTTTATCAGAATGCAAAGAATGACAGCTCACCACATTGCTCACACTGGGCACCTTCACCAGACTAAGCTGGCCCACAGGTGGAGTCCCATTTGCAGGATGCTGGTCAGTCACTACCAAAGCATTAGAAGTCTGCTGTTGTGCTGCCCGCAATTTAATTGCACTTTGTTCTGCTGTATCAGCTTCAGAATCTTCAGCTTTTCTTATCAATGCCGACTAAAATCAAAAAAGATAAGTCACAGTTAGCATTGGCTACACCGTGCGAAGCTACTCTTGTAAGTGATTTGACACTGATAAATGTCCTGCTGCAACCGAATAAACATAATGAAAGATAAACTACTTCTATACCAATATTGCGAGTCATATACACCTACCTGTCGCTCTGGGAACTTTGGCATTTCAGCAAGTATATCCATTAGAGCTGCACCTTTCCTACTCAATGCAAGATATTCAACAGCCCTTTGCTGTATCTCAGCGTCAATACAACTCTCGTATCTGGAAATAAGTACAATTTGTCAAGGCATTCTGTTAAAAAGGGAGAAAATAGTAACAAAAATATTCAAACAAATCATTCAAGATGAAACCATACTTGCCAAATACTGCCCAAATTTGGTTCTGTAGCTCGGGATCTGGTGGTTGAGTGTGCATCAAAATCTTAGCGTATGTCGATAGAAGGATAGGAATTGTTGAAGTCCTGTATAAGTCTTAATTGTATTACGTCTAGTGATGAGAATCAGAAAAAGTTGACAAGAAAACAACAAGTGCACTTACGAAACAGTTGGAAGTTTCTCATGTATGATGCTGAAAATTTCCTTTGGACTGCACCCAGGCCGCCTGGCCAGAAGATGGCTGTATTCTCCAAGGATATAAGCACTCAACTGTCCCGTACATAGCATTAAGATAATTCTCAGTAGAAATTACTTCAAAGGTTTACGAAATGAAATTCAGAACATCACACAAGTGAGTTCATTATTTGGAGCATGTATACTTAAAAAACCTAAAGAGAGACAGCTCAATGTAATTTTAACTCTTATTCTACCACATCTTCATTTCTATTAGTTTGGGTACCCTCAATTAACTCCATCAGCCTATCAATTCTCATGAAATTTATGACAATGATCTGATGCAAACTGAATTGATAACCAGAAATTAGTTGCAAACAAAGTAGTGACATATTTTAGCGTTCCTATCAACTCAAAGAATGTACTGACAACTAGAGTTGGATTACATGATCATGTGTCGTTATACCATTCAACGCCCAAACAACAATTTAACTTTTTAGCTCTACTACTACAATCATGGGCATGAACACATTCACCGACATTATATCGTACCATAATAGGAACATAGAAAATAAAATCACGGGTGAGGTAAACATACCTTAACCATCGTCTCATGAATAGCGGGCTTATCAACGTATTCTCTAACTTTTATGGCCGCATAAGTCTGATATGATATAAAAACAAGAAGAGTATTGCTAGAATCCAACTTTCTAAATAAAACTCACTATGATAATAACAATAAGAACAGTTTCAGCTACCTGTAGATCCTCATTGTTTGTAACAAATTGCACAACACGGAACCAAATGTCATCACTGACAAAATCTCCTGCCTTGTCAATCAACTGAAGGATCACATCTAC